>SZWC01003501.1:143916-165212 GCA_023375785.1 Penium margaritaceum
TATATGTATATGTATATGTATATGTATATGTATATGTATATGCATATGTATATGTATATGTATATGTATATGTATATGTATATGTATATGTATATGTATATGTATATGTTTATGTATATGTATATGTATATGTTTATGTACATGTACATGTACATGTACATGTACATGTATATGTATATGTACATGTATATGTATATGTATATGTATATGTGTGTGTGTATTTGTATGTGTGTGTGTATAAGATGTGTATGTATATGTTTATTTATATCTGTTTGTGTATGTATATGTATATGTATATGTATACGTAGATTCATATGGACATGTATATGTACATTTATATGCATTTGCTACGTGTCATGTATATGCATGTCTATATGTATACGCTTACATGTATGTATATGTATTTTCACTGGTAGTTGCTGTACTAGTCATACGTGGCGAGAAACGGATGTTTCATGCTTTCTTCTCGTAGCGGTTTTGCTTCCTGCACGTCTTCGTGGGGTCTGGTTGTGTCGGGGCGATGGAGGGTGCTGGGTGGGGGGGGTGGGGGAGGGGGGCACGTACGAACGATGGCGCCTCGTTAGTTGGATGGGGGCGGGGAGGGGGGTGTCTCGTTCGTTCGGTGATGCCGAACGATGACATCCTCTCGGGCCTCTTTCGACGTCGTCATCGGTAAACCCAAAGCCTCTACATTTCGCTGAATAAATAGGGGAAACGTAGCCACAATTCTCAGAATGGGGGCAACTTGGGAAACTAATGAAAAATGGGGGCGACCTAAGCATAAGCTTTTTTAATGGGGGCGACCTAGCAACTTGTTCCCAGAATGGGGGCATCTCAGACATTGTCGGCCAAAAATGGGGGCGATCGGGGAATCGGCCGGGCAATTCGAGCAGCCGGAAAGTCTCACATAAGGATTGCTAAGGGTCTGTTTGGATTCGGCAGCACAGATGCCGGATCCGGTTTCGACACTCAGATTCCGAGTCCAGAGTCTGAGAACCGAATCACCCTTGGATAATTGTTGACGCTGATTGTCACAGGATTGGTCTCTTCCAGCGAGATACCTGTCGACCGCACCAGTCGCAAATTTCCACCTCAGAGGCGTCAAGTACCTTTCGACAGCAGCTCCACTCTCCGACTTCAAAAGTCAAATTCGGCTTCTTACTCACTCGAATCCAAACCAGCCCGTTGTTTCGCCAAGCGTAGCGTAGGTGGTTCACAGGGATGATGAGTAGGACAGAAGACGATTCGGAGTTTGGGACAATTGGATCATTTTTATTAAGCAATAAGTGTACAATGACAAGTTTCCAGTGCATGGAGCACATACATAGAAGACTGGGAATGGGAATGAGGCATCTTTTGTGTTATCGGCGTTCTAACCGAGCGATGTGTGCGAGGTTGTGCCGTAAGTGGTGGATTGAAGAGGCTCCTCCGAGAAGTTGGGGTGCTTTGAGGATATCACGACGCTTCTTTAAAAAAGTCGAGCATCGTTGAGAAATCGACCAAACGATGTCAGAATGTCGATATGGTTAGTGACACTTTTGTTGACCATTTTGGAATGTGGTCGATGCTGTGAGAAACTTCTCAAACGGAACACCGGAGGTTGGGGCAGTTGGTCAAAATGCCCTCAGCCGAACCGCGTAAAAATACTGAAGTCACTGCGTGATGGGCCATGAATGAAAGAATATAAATGTCCACTTGAGTGTTATAGGAACTCGTGCACATCAGAGACGTCACACTTCCCCCTCCCCCCCATTCAGCTGCAACAACGCGGCGCGCTAACAAACGAAGGCCAATGACTACGAAAATAACCTTTGATCAAATGAATCAACATCTCAGAGGTTATCGAATGGCTCACAGTTGTTTTACGTGGCATCATAGCCCTGCCACTTGACCAGATACTCGGTCATTTTCCCAAGACTGACAAGATATCCTCATGTCTGAGGATATTTTTGATCACGTACTCTGTATCCCCATCCACTTGTATGGGAGGTGGAGGTGCGACGTCTCCGCTCGTGAAGTCCGTGCTTGGGTCTCGATTGTGCTTCAGCTTGGTGATGCGGAGGACAGGATGAATCGCTGTGCTATCGGGTAGGCAAAGTTGCAAGAGAACGAGGGTCTATATTCAATCGATCTCAAACGTTCCTAGCCATTCAAGTTTGAGCTTTGCCAAGTCCTCTCCTTGGAGTCTGATATTTACAGAGGTGAGGAGGGCGCGATCGTTAGCACTGAACATGTCATTGCTACGTTTCCGGCCGGTTTCCTACTTCATACTTGCTTTCGTGTTTTGTGAGGGTCTGCCATGTTTCCTCCTAGATGCTTGTAAAATCTCGGCCGATGAATGTCACCCGCAAAGGATATTACTCTGACTCTACAATCCAACCCGTTTGGCGGGAATGTTTCTATGTACCACTTGGAAAAGGTAAATATCAGTTGTGGTGGAAGTGATGAAACTATATGCGAGTTCAGTGGCTGGTAGTTGTGTTGCCTAATTATTGTTTTGTGGCTTGCATAAAGTTCAAAGAAGTTGTTTGAGCTTCTGATTGCTTAAGTTGGTTTCCCTGTCGATCTGAAGATGGAACGTCGTAGACAGCGGGATCTGACTACCTTAGCATGTCATCATTTCACGCCAAAAACGGCTGGTGAAGTGGCCATCTCTTTCACTGATGATGGTACGTGGCATTGCTTGTAGCCACAAGATCTAATCTATAAATAGCCCTGTTGTTCCTTCAACGACAACGATGGTCGTCTTCAGGAGTAATTGCGACATTTTGGACAACCTGTCCACAACGACAAGGATGGCATCATAACCCTCGGGAGTGGCATGCTATCCTGTCAAAAAATTTATGTTGATGTCAACCCATTGTAATATCAAAACGTGTGGGGTTTGAAGTAGTCTAGGTGGCCGAGTGTGATGAGCTTTTTATCCCTTGCAAGTATTGCATGATTTGCAGAAGGTTGTCTTGCCGGTCTGCATCTTGTCCCATCAGTCGTATTTTACAAGTGTTTTTAGACTCCTGTCCTTGTCATTGTGTCCACCTGGTCTGGTGTCATGGAACTCCTCTAATATCATCTGTCATAATTCCTCATTTGGAGTGACGACAACGTGGCAAGTGAATCGCTGTCACCAAGAGGGGTCGTTGAACCAAAACTTGGTTTTGTCGTACCCACCAAACTCCTCGTAACCCTTTGCGAACACCCTCGCAAGGTACAAGACTCATTTAACAAGAAAAATGTAAATCTCAGCCATTAAATTTGGTCTCCGACTTATGGCGTCCGCTATATGTGTTTTTCCAGGCCAGTATGCAATGTCCTAGTCGAAGTTGGACTCGAGGAATCCCTTCCATCGATTTTTTTGACAGCTTTGATTTGGCTATGTCTTGAGATATTTCAGTGTTCGATGTTCAGTGCAGAGGATGCATTGTCAGCATTCCAGGTAGCACCACCATGTCTTTAATGCGTGTACGACTCAGGCATCTCCTTCTCTTGCACCGTGTAGCTTTGGTCCTTGTAGTATTTTCAACATGTACGCGACTGGTTGCTCTCCACTACCGTTGCCCTGAAGGAGAACGGTTCCGATGGCTCGACCGGACGCATCGCTAACCATGACATAGTCAATCGTTGGATCTGTGAATTGTAAGGCTGGCATTGAGGTTAGAGCGCTTCTCAAAGAGTTGAACATTTCTTGTTCCCTGTTCCCCCAATTCCACTCCGTGGTTTTCTGGGTGAGATATGAGAGAGGCACAGACACTCAAGTGTAGTCTTTCATAAATCAACAGTAGTAGTCACAAAAACCCAAAAATCCATGGATATCCCAAACATTTGTGGGTGTAGACCAATCAGGAACTACCTCTGTGTTTTTGGGGTCCATCGTGATCTGGCTATCACTGATGATCTGGCCTAAAAACTCGATCGAACGACTAGCAAAGTCACATTTTGAGAGTTTTTAAATATCTCTCTTTGTAAAACTTTGAGTTCTTTTTTGAGATTCCCATTGTGCTCCTCCGGGGTGTTTCTCTACACAAAGATTTTATTGTCATACACAGTGACAAAGTCATCAAGGTACAAGCAAAAAATATTTTTCATTTCCTCCATAAATATTGCGGGGGCATTCGTGAGTCCAAACAACATCATTGCGAATCCAAAGTGCCTGTATCGGGTGTGGAATGCTCTCTTATCAATGTTTTTACCAGATACACGGGTCTGATGATAGCTGTTGTGTAGGGCTTTTTTGTTTTGAATCGGACGCCTCGGAGTTGATCACAAAGTTCATCTGCTCGTGAGAGGGGTAGTGGTTCTTGTTGGTAATGGCGTTCAACGCTTAGTGGTCCATGCACATCCACATCTCTCGTGTTTCCATTTTTACAAAAAGTATTAATGTTACATGGAGTGACTACAGGGTCGAAAGAATCCCTAACCGAGTATCTCATCAAGTTGCTTCTTGATTTTTGCTAGCTCGTGATCGCTCATACAATAGGTCCCCTTCACAATCTGTCTACTACCCAGCTTCAGGTCTAACCGATAGTTAATGTTGCATTCCGGTGGTAACTCTCGGGGTAATTCGTATAAAAAAAACCTTTAAACTCCTCAATGAGCTCCAAAACTCTTTCAATATGGCTGCAAACTTTTCAGGTGTGGAGGTCATCAATGTCGCTTCAAAAGCTACGATTTCTTCCACTCCCCTTGATTCCACGTGGACGAGCAACGCTTGGCCTCTGCATTTCATGTATCTTTTGGCCATGTCCAATGATATCGGTTGGCAATTTGTGGCTACCGTAGCATCCTCTGCTGGTTCCATCTCTACTACCTCTTGTAACCACCGTTATGTTGTGGGTTGTCCAACCAGAGGCATGTGTCTCTTTCTGCCATTAATGCTAACGTAATGTGCTCTACTTCTCTATTCAACCTACGGATTGCGCCGGTGTAAGAAATCTCATCCGAGGATGATTTTGTGATCGCTCAATGGGGAAGTCTTCCACGTCGTTATGTCGTAAAAAATCCAATTTACAGCTGGAGTGGTTCATATATTCCATGGAACTGTAGTCGTCCATCGATGGCCTTTCCATAAAACAATCATGCTTTGGTCTGCAAACGCAGCTTCCGAACCATGTTGTTTCTAAGAAAGCTGTGAGAAGCTCTTCCATCTAGTAGTGTCAGTACTGTTCTGCGACTTTTACAACCCCTCGATTGCACGCATAGTAGTATCACTGGTTGGTCTTCCTCGTAACCTTAGTTGACCTTTACGATCTCAGGAACCCTCTTCTGTGGTGATGCAAGCTGCCCAGATGAACAATCGGTCGGTACAGATTTTTCCGACCATATATGATCCTCGCCGTCTACTCGTGCCCTTTGTTGTTTCCTGACTTTTCACTCGGTTTTTTGTAAACCCCCCCTTTTTGGCTTGCTATTGTTGCGTTTGGCAGTCGCACGCGATATGTCCCACTTGATCATGCTGATTCGCGTCAATTTCCATTAGAGATGAGGTTTCCGTTGACTACAACTTCCCTCTGCCACGGCAAACATTATGGCCTTGGGATGGCTAGCTGTTGAATTCCTGCATCCAAGTGTTTTAGTCGTCACTATCGATGTAGTCGGCTGCTGTAATTATTTGCGAGAGGTCGTCTTGGATGCCAAAAATGGTGATTAGTTGCAGAATGTGTTGCTTGAGGCCATTGTTGTTGTGGAAACACATTTTGTCAAGGGTTATGTCACTACCGGTAATGATTTTGCAAACATACCGAGTGTATTCTGCCATGCTAGTGTTAATACACGCGTTGGAGTCTGTGCCGTAAGTCATACTTCTTGGTTAGCTTCCCAAAAT
Source organism: Penium margaritaceum (assembly GCA_023375785.1). Classification (NCBI taxonomy): domain Eukaryota; kingdom Viridiplantae; phylum Streptophyta; class Zygnematophyceae; order Desmidiales; family Peniaceae; genus Penium; species Penium margaritaceum. The sequence continues at coordinate 149,735 of SZWC01003501.1, forward strand.
GAGCGAGGGCAGCATGCACAAAATCTCTCCACACTTCTGGTTACGTGAGAGAGCCATGCCACGTTGGATTCATCTCCTCAAGAGGTAATACGCCTGCAGTCGATGATGTGAGAGCGGTCACGAGAGGCATTGATCCAGTTCTGCAAATCTCCTGTTGCCATTGGATGGCCTTTAGATCTAACCACAACCTCAAAGATGTGCCATGCAAAAGCAAGGCCGTGAGGTCCATTTTCTTTTTGTCGTTGACCCAAGAAGTGGTGAAAGCACAACTCCACCATGCAAATTTTCACAAAATTTGAGACGACAATGGTGAACACATCGCACGCACCAGACTACAAGCGGTAGGAACCAACAAAGACTTCGACGATGGAGGATCAGTAGCACACAAAGAATGACACTCTTTAGGTGAACTAAGCAACAACAACGACCTTCGCGGAAACAAGCACAAAATCGAAGAACCCGATAACCAACCTTGTGATGGACTCCTCAGGCTCACTTCACCCTCAGCCCCTGCCGTTGCCCACCAGGACGAAACATGACGTGATGGGAGGTGCTTGTTGACAAGTCTACACCAATGAAGATTTGTACAAAAAGTTGCCGGGACTCGAGAGCTTCATGATCCATTTTCTCAAACAACTATGTACATCGATGGAGGAGCTTGGAATTTCCATGCACATGAAACAGTGCTCACGGAGAGAAATATTCAGCTATTGAGTGAACGCTATATTTGACTGGCACACCCTAAGCCATTTAATTCTACAAACTCAAACGGATCGACGGTCATGATTTTTCTGACGAGTTTGGAGGATTAATTTGTGCTGGTAGGGTGAACAAGAAGAAGATTGACCCTACAGTCTCACTTTTCCTGAGTATATCTTTAGTTTGATGGTCTAAAGACCATCCAGTGGCAAGAGGAGACCGGTGGAGGTGGATCAAGGGCTCACACGATCTCTCTCACACTGGTGATGGCAGGCGTTCTACCTACTGAGTAGATCAATCCAACGTGGCATGACTCCCTCATGCCACGAGAGAATTGGAACAACTTTGCATGCAATATCCTTCCTTGTTTTTTAAACATGAACGACAAGCGTGACGTAGGGTATAGGCGTCAACACTTGCATTAGCAGTCCAACGTGGCGGAATACGTACGGAGATCTTAAGAAATCATCACTTACAGTGAACTCGTCACCGATGAGCTCTGTTTTTATTACAACAACGGCTTCAAATGAGATTTTTTGAAAGTGATTGCCATTTTAGGCAATCAAAATGACCTCCCGTGACTGATCGCAACAGCTGACGACATTGACGGCTGACTACAATGTCGAACGTAGGAATCCAAAGCCGCAATGATGATCACAGAATGAACTTGAAAAACTACAAGGAAGCTTGCTTACCTTGCTGTTGCTGCTGTAGCAACACTGTCAAGTCAGCTGGCACACTAGCAAGCAAGAACGTGCAAGAAACAGCAAGAGTTAGGCTAGGGAGGCGTGCAAAGTCTCATAAGCTTTAATAGCTTAGGAATGCAGAGAGAGTAAACTAATGACAAGTCCACAGCATACATACCCGCCACAGCGCACGATGGGTGTCGCACGCGGCAGTGCAAGGTCTGTCCTAAACACGGCCCAAATACACTGTTTTGGCCGTAACTCTGAGCAGACAAGTCATAACACTATCCGGTCTGAACCTAAGCGTGTAGGATCTCAAGCTGGACGCTATGACTGGTCACATGCATGAATCCGGCATCAAACGATGGACACACAATGTAAAACATGCAAATCGGGCCCACGGCCAGTCCATCGAAAACATCCTACAGGCTACAGGAAAACAGCAGAAGGTCCCTGACGGCATCCAGGACTCTGGGGCGGTCGTCAATCAGCTCCGAGTAGGTGGTCCATCACCAGAAGATGCACCGGCGCCACCTGGATCCGCATCAGGGATCTGCACGGGCATGGACACAACCCAGTGGTGAGAGTAAACTGTACAGGTCGAGGGGAACATAAAAAATCACGATACTCCCCCAATGGTATGCATGTCCATACGCGTGTAGCACTGAAACAAATGCAACAGTGAGTGCACAAACAGTTGTGATACAGACACAGACAAGCCTCGCACTCAACCACTCTCAGGCAAGGGGCGAAGCCCAACAGAATAAATGGCCACCAAAAACTACTCGCAAGTGAGTACCTTCATCAAGCAATCAGCACGCTGCATGTTAGTTCGGACCTTGATGACTGAGATCACGTGTTGCTCCACCAGATCATGCGAGAAATGATGCTCAAACGCAATGTGCTTTGTGCGAGCATGAAAAACACCAGAGTTCTCCGCAATGGCAAGGGCACTCTGGTGGTCGTAGCGAAGCACAATGGCGGGAACTAAGTGACCCAACTCAACGAACAAGCGCTGCAACCACACTAACTTTGCAGCCCCTGCACCCAGAGCAACATACTCTACCTCGGACGAGGTACGTGCAATGTATTCCTGTTTTTTGCTGCGCCAGGGCACAGAGGTACCACCGAGCAGGAACACGTAGCCGGTGCGACTGCATCCATCTAGTCTCCAGGCCCAGTCGCTGTCGGTGTAGGCGTCAAGAACCACCGAATATTGGCGGCTAAAGCAAAGTCCGAGGAACGGTGTGGAGACCACGTATTGCACCACTTGCATAGCTGCATGAAGGACTCTAGCACATGGAGCTTGCAAAAACTGTGCAAGGATGTTAACAGCAAAAGCGATGTCGGGGGGTGCGGTAGTTGCCAAGTATATCAGGGATCCAATGAGACGGAGATACAAGGTCACATCCACTATCTCCCCCAGTTGTGTGGGATCGTCCACCTTTAGGGCATCCGCCCGTCAGGTGTGAGGGGTGTGGAGGCCGTGGGTACTGCACCAAGGAGGTCACTGAAATGCTCCCCCACAATCCGTGCATATCGGGCATGATGCAGCAAAAGTTTCCGACGTCTGAGATCTCGCACGATCTCCATGCCAAGAAACACCACTGCAAGACCAAGATCCTTCATCCCGTTGGTAGTCTAGAGGACCTCCTTGGCCTCCTTCACGGCCTCCATGGACTGCATGATCAGAAGGGTGTCCACATAGACCAGGATGACGATGAACCACTCAGGTGACCGTTGGAGAAAGAGAGAGGGATCTGCCTCAATCTGTACATATCCTGCACGAGTGAGAGTGCATAAAATCTCCTGGTTCCAGCACCATGGAGACTGCTTTAGTCCATACAAGGACATTTGCAAGCGTTAGACCATGTCACCATCCTCAAAGTCTGGAGACTGAGCCACGTAAATCTCCTCATCCAGAGAGCCATGGAGGAACGCATTGTTCACATCCATTTGGTATAGTTCCCAGTCATGCAGAGCCACCACACCGAACAGAGCGCGAGCTGAGGTCATGCGGTCGACAAGGGTGAAAGTGTCAATGAATTTGATGTCCTCGATTTGAGAATACCCCTTGACGACCAACCAAGCCTTGTGGCATTCCCATAAGCCATCTGGCTTTACTTTCTGAATAGCCTTCCTCCTAGGTTGAAGGTCAACTAGCTCGTAAACTCCGTGCTCTCTAATGGCACAAAGCTCATCCTCATAGGCAGCACGCTAGACGTCTGCATCCTCTGATGAGAGATCCTCCCTCAGTGTACCCAGATGAAGCGCCATCAAGGGGGAGCTCCGAGTGGCAAGTGCACACGCCCTAGAGCTTGGCCGGAGGACCACAAGGTCAGCCGTTACATCACAAGCAATGCAAAACTCGCGAGTGACCAGATCTTGTCCTTCAAGGCACGTTGGTTATATCTTTGTATGATCTGTGTGGACACCCAGACCTAGGGCCTTTGTGCCGAGATCACCACTCGCAATGCTGTGAGTGGAGCGCCTAGGTGCGGGGCCGGACACTCACTGGACTTCGGAGACAAGTGGTCGAAGACGACCACCGGGCTCACGCGAGTAACCTGGGCTCGAGCAGCTCACCTCAGGCTCAGAGACAAGCGAGACCACATCTGGTGAGGACTAAGGCAAAGGGGCAGGTGATGCATTGTGAGGATGCTGATGCTTAGATGTTGGTGAAATGACGGGAGACACATGGCTGGGTGTAGCACCAGGACAAATGCAGGAAAACGCACAGAGGTCGTACTACTGGTGGACATGGGTACATAATCATGGGTGCTTCTAGGGGATGAGGGAATAGGGGTAGAGACAGGCTGGGCTAGAGAGGTCTCTGGGCCGACAGCTATGATCGCTAGGTCATCAAGAGTCGGAGACCAAGAAGTGGAGGGGGCTCAAACGGACACATAAGCCGGACGAGAGGTGCTCGTAGGCCCAGACTCCCCAATCCGTAGAGAAGCCTCACAGGTAGGAATGAGTGTGACAGATATCAACTGATAAGATTCAAGTCACAGTAGGTAAGAGACTCAAAGAAGAGCATGTCGTGGGACTCAACGATGCGAGGACGAACGAGGTCCCAAAAACGCCAGGCCTTCAACCACGCGGAGATGTCTACGAATGGTATACAAGCGACCCCGCGGGGAGACCTTGGACCTCTGTTGGTCCTCAGTGTACAACACAGAAGCCACGGACCCTTAGACACAAGCGAGACGCAGATTGAAACTGTGGCCAAACCCGAGCTCGTACAGTGCAACGTGGTCCGGAAGGAGATTGTGAGGGAGGCGGTTATAGACCCACGTCATGCAAGCGAATCCTTCAAATGTGAAGGATTCCTGGAGACTGCACTCTGACCGCATAGCACGAACCGTATCCTCCATGGTGCATTTCTAGCGCTCAGAGACACCGTTCTGCTGAGGAGTAGCAGGAGAAGAAACGTGGTGAAAAACCTCGTGCTCGGCAAAGAAACTATCCATCACTCCAAGAAACTCGCCACCACAATCTGAATGAAATGTGTGCAGCGTGTGTCGGGACTGACGCTCAGCCATCACTAGCTAGAGGTGAACTGCAAGAGCGGCATCGCTCTTCTAGCACAGGCTGTAGACCCACCTCATCCGGGTGAAGTCATCAGTCAGGGTCAGGACGTATGGGCCCCGACTGGACAATGACTCAACAGGGAGAGGACCGAGAAGGTCCGAATGGACCAACTCAAGAGGGCGAAGAGCTCAAGAACGGGAGTCAGGGTAAGTGCAACGATGCATCTTTCCTTGAGCACAGGACAGACAGTCGGTCTTGGACGGCTTGTCGAAAGAGGCTGTGTCAAGATCGAGTACGGGTTGTGTCCGAATGAGCTTTGACACAGTGTCCGAGCCCACATGACACAGGCGATGATGTAGTAGTCAGTGGTGCTCACAAGAGAGAACACTAGTGAAAAAACACACGAGGGGGAGGAGAAGGGGAGCAAGGAGAAGAAGAGATCATAGGGACACGATACAGGTCATCCACGACGGAGGCACGAAGAACAACGGTACGGGTATCAACAGTGGTCACACTTGCAGAGTCTGCAGTGTGATCCTCAGAGAGTTCCATTTGTGTGCAGGCACACACCAAAAGCAAGTTGAGCTCGAGGTCAGGCACAAAAAGAACCTAAAAAAGAATACATGGGGCTAGACGGACCATCAAAGCACACAACCCCAACACCCTGGAGCGGCAACGAATGACCAGTGCATGTGCAAAGGGAGCAAACAGATGCACCAAGACCAAGGAAAACGGAGTCACTACGACGACAGGTCATGTGGTGAGTGGCACCAGAATGGATGATCTAGGTGCCACCAGGATCACGACTAAAGGAAATCACTATGCACGGGGTAATGGAACACTCGGCCTCAGACATGCAGTGAGTAACATATGAGGAGGTACGACGAAGGGTACAAAGGTGAGACTCATGTTTCCAATCGGCACTGTCAGGCCCATCATCATCACATGCCAGTTGTGCCCTCCACACAAGTCATCATGAGCTGCAAGAACAAACAAACAAACAATTTGTGAACTAACCGACTGTGATGAAACACTCGCACCTCCCTGAAAGCGAAGCGCCAGAAGGTGACGGAGCTCGACGATGGTGCGGACACGTGGGTCTAGGTCGCCACTACTCACCGGTAGGGAAGTGGGAACTGTTGTGGGAACTGCTACGGTTGTGGTCATCACGCGACCAGAGGCTGTGTTGCTCAACGCAAACAGCAGTGCGTGGGCAGCCTGAAGACCGCGAGTGATCTATGCCCAGTCAAGCGGCTGCTGGCACTCGGTGCAGTGATGAGCGCTTCCACAGTTGTTGTAGTGAACAGTACGTCCACTGCTACTGCTTGGTGACTTCTGTTGCTTTGATTACTGCTGGCCCAAATCGTGCCTATTTTATCCCCTTCTTTTCCTATGCCACTTCTCCCACACCCTGTGTCTTAGTCGGGGTAAGCAGAGTGGACGGGGAAGAGGAGGATGTGCCAGAGGATGGAGGAGAGGACTGGAAGAAGGGCGTCGGTGGCGACGTGATGACTGCTGCAGCAAGGGGATTCTCTTGATGGGCCACGGTTGCCTCACGGATGGAAGTCACATGGAGGAAAAGCTGATGTGCATAAGGAAGAAGCTAAAGGGAGGTGGAGAAGGGCTCGAGCACGGCATCTTTGTACCTCGTGAAGATGTCTGCGTACTCAAGACGAACTCCAAGCATGAGCGTGCGTAGCGTCCACAGCTGTGTACCTCCTGAGGTCCCAAGGCATGTGAAGATGTGCATGGCCCTCCGCTAGTAGTCGGCTGCGGGCTCGGCAGATCCCTGACAAAGGGAGTGAAAGGCCCGAATGTGAGCCGCGCAGGTGGAATGCGTCTCTACAGCAAGCATGGACAATGCCAGGTTCCTACCCCCACATGGATCAGCACCCGCGCCTGTGCCGGCCTCTCTAGGGAACGGGCGGAAGTCCATGACGGTCTCGCACGACATGGCGTAAAGGAGTTCGCGCATCGGCCTGGCCACTGTCAACACCTATGCGTGATCCGTAACCTGGTACAGACTGTGATAATAAGGTCATACTCCCTTTGACGTGGCCCAGACCTGGAAAAAATCTCCCAGCAAACAAAGCCGTCCTTGCTGACATATCGTGGGAGCGGTGTCTCAAAGTCCTTGGGTTGCCGCTCGTGGGGAGAGAAACCATTGGCTGAGAAGGACGAGGAATGGGGAAGACACCAGGACGAGGAAAGTCGCTGGGGTAGGAATCAGGCGAGGATCAAATCTCTAGGAAAAAAAGGAGCCAGATGTGTGTGGGGGCCGAGAACTCATCTGAAGCTGACAGTGACGCTCATGAAGCACGCAAATCTCGCTCTCGTGAGTACCATCCTCCATACCTGGCATGTCAAGATCCTCATCCCAAGGATCAAGAGGTGGCTGGTCGCGTCCTTCACCTGTCATCAGTGCAGATGTTGACTGTTGTGCACAGGGTATGACACCGCCGACTCCCTTGGAGGTCTACCTTGGGGTCGTGGACTGACCGCAAAGAGGCTCAGTGAGCGTACGGATGGCGTCAGTCTGTTGCTGTTGTAGACAACAGATCTCATCTTGCTAGCTTCGCAAGTCCTCAATAGTCTGCGAGCGTGGGCTCATGACCCTTGAAGAGGAGGAAGAGGGATCTAGTGTTGATTCCCTTGTCTATACTTTTGGAGCTCGTGAGTACGCAGGGCACCCTCGTCCATGAAGTGGGGGCGACAAATCGTGAGTGGACGACATTCTAGCGTATCAGCTTGTCGCCCCGGGATTCATGCTCTTGTGTGCTCACCTCCACCCTGGCAGCGTAACCTATCATCCCTCTCCATTGAATATTCACATGTAGGGATTTATCTTGACAGCAATACCGTCACATGCTTGCGATGCCTAGATTAGTCCATACACCTGAAACTCATCAGGACAATTGTGGGTTTGCTTCCTAGTGTGTTTGTTCATGTGCCCTTGTATTATCGAAGTTCGGAAACCCAACTTCTAGGGGGGCACGAGGGCTTCGCCCTCGCGCTTCGCAGTTCGCCAGCGATCTTCGCTCGCCGACCACAGGGTGAGGATCGACTTGCGATCCACACCCGTAAGAGATATGTGCTTTCTTATTTAGACACTTGCTAGGTTTTTCATGTTGCCGGACCTTTTTTACTCTAACTCCCACCATAGACAACCATTTGACATGAAACAAGTTACAATCTGCTCGTAGGAGAACACTCATCTAGTGGTCCTTTGCCTTTGTCATCGGTCGGAGCCATGTCACTGGTCAGTATGGGCCGGAATGTCAAATAGGTCACATTGCAAAACCGTCAGCGTTTCTCAAGGAGTTAAAACGTCAAGAACAAACGATGTTTTGACCACGAAGTTGCTGGCGTTAGCAAAACCAATAGTGACGTCAGCGTTTTTTACACTAGCGAAAAAAAAACTAACTTTTTTTATGCTTGCGTATTTTATGTCAGTGGTTTTTTCTAGATGTCACGCGGACTCCTCGGTGGGGTTGACCTCGTCACCCTCTGCCCTGCGCAGCCTTGTGCAGGCCTATGCAACCCTACCCATCCTTGCGCAATGTTGCGTAGCTTCTGCGGAGCTACGCGGCCGTGCTGCGTAATAGTGCTGCGTTGAGCACTGCTTGCTGTCGCTGTTGTGGCCGCCGCCACAGCTACTGTGCAGCTGCTGCTCCTTCAGCAGCCGCTGCTCCGCTATTGCTGGTGCCTGCGACTACTCACAATGTGGCTGATGCGAGCTGCTGCTACCGCTGCGCACTGCCACTACTGGCAGCCGCTGCCGCAAGCTGTTGCGAGCTGATTTGCCCTTGTTTTGGTAGACATGGGTAGCCAGACACGGCTGCTGCTGCCGCCCGGTGCTACTGCTGCTACTTTGCATGGTTGTTGGAGCTGGAAACTGCCACAACTCATCCGTTGTGGTGGGAATTTCGTGATGTCGCTACTCCAAACGGCTGCAACGAGTCCCATGATGGGTGCTGTGTCTCTGCGGCGCAGCTCAGCGAGAGAGGTCTCGCAACTCTGAATGCATGACAAACTATTAGGAAGCTTCCTACCCTTGCTACTTTTGACGTGGCGACATTATCAAGGCAACTGGCGCACTAGCAAGCAAGCACGTACAGTAAATAGCAAGAGCCAGGCTAGGGAGACGCGCAAAGTTTCACAAGCTCCAATAGCTTAGTAATGTAGAGAGAGTAAACAAATGATAGGTCCACAACATAAATACCTGTTGCGGCACACGGCAAGGTCTGTCCTAAAAACGCCCCAAAAACAATGTTTTGGCCATAACTCTACGTAGACAAGTCAGAACGCTACGCTGTCTGAGCCTATACGTGTAAGATCTCAAGTCGGACCCTATGATTGGTAACATGAATACATCCAGCATCAAACGTTGGACATCCAATGCAAAATGTGCAAATCAGGCCCACGACCAGTCCACCGATGAAATCTTACATGTTGTAGGAAAATTGTAGGTCACAGACAGCACCGAGGACTTTGGGGCGGTCGTCCGTCAGCTCGAGTAGGTGGTCCATCACCAGACGACGCACCAGCACCACATGGGTCCGCATCAGGGACCTGCTTGAGCATGGACACGGCTGAGTGGTCTCAGTAAACTTTACAAGTCGATGGGAACGTCACAAATCACAACGCTGACCACAAGGTTGAACGCCTGATCCAAAGTCGCAATGATGGTCGTGACGGAGGGAACTCACTGTCCACAGAGATCTTGTCTCGGATGGAGGTTGACGTGATACATTTGATGCAACATTCCCCGTGGGAAGGGGAACAAAAGACGAAGTTTTCGATGCGAAAGCGGGAAATAAATAATTTAACCTTATACCATTTTCATCGTACTTCTTTGTTCTGGAGTTCTTGCACATTTGCATTCACATATTTTTCTTGTTTTCAAATTACTATTACAAGCGATGCTCTCGTTATAAGTTCTCATGAATTTGTATTTGGAAATGGACATTTCACATTCAATTTTGGAAGAAATTGAAAATTTCCACGGACTACATTGTGTACATTTGTTACATCCATAGGTGTATGTAGCGTTGCAGAGCCACGTCGACTGGTCGAAGGAGCCATGTGGCTGGAGGGGGGTCACCCGGCACTGTGGGCAGTGAGACGGGATGGCTTGAGGGTCGGAGACCCTCAAGCACCGCGGTTTTGGCCTTGTCAGCCAAGGAATCAGTTGAATCCGTTAAAATGTGTATATGCGTGCATACATTCACATGTCGAGATACATGATTTTCTGGGTTAATATCTATAAAATATAATAAGTTATGTATTTTCCGTCCATACACGTATGAACAGTGTCGTATGTTAATGATTTGTGGCGACTGTATTTTGACTTAGTATTTATATTTCAATTTGTTTAAAAAAGTTGTTATAATGAATATTTCTAGTATTTTAAATTCCAGGGAATTTCTAAATTCTTAGTATATATGCAAAAGATTTTACATTTTATTGTGTTATGACTTGAAGCCGGGCATGCAGCTTAGGCTGTTTCGGAGTGTGTAGGTTAGCTCCTCACCAGTTTCTCTCGCATCTGGAAATTGCTGTGGTCAAGCGACCTCTTGTCCTTGACCAGTCCGGATCCTCAGCAGGAACCAAAGCCAGTCCGCCTTCTTGCATTACCGCCATCGAATATTCCTTGGTTCATTTTGTGTGTCCTAGAGATGAAACAATGTGGCAATCACAGATGAAGGTTCGCGGACGTCTCAAAAACAGGTACACAAAACCGATGACTAGAAAAAAACCCCCCTCCAGAGTTGGAGCCTCTTGCAGCTGCAGTTGTGCTGAGCTGTAACCCACGCTTCCCACCCGTGCGCCGATGCCCCCCAGGAGGCTTCCATAGTTCCTTTCCAACAAGAATCATGAAGCCTGCCTCATCAACGCCTTTGCGGTAAGGAGTTTTCTAGATGCCCTCAACTTAAAGAGCGCGAATGCATAAAGAATATGCTGTTTGAATTGCCCGATCTGATCTTGTTTAGTGACCACTCAAAACGTCTGGAATCAGAATCCTGACCCGCGTCCTCCAAAGTCTTCTTCATCACCGGGAAACACCGTGCAGCCTCAGATTTCCCGCATTGCTCATCCATCCCACGCAAATTTCTGAAAACGTGTCACCTATCTGCCTTCAATGGGCATCTGGAACGCCTGCACCTGCATTCTTTTCAACATGTTCATGATCTTTTGCCTGCGGCCCTCCTGCCACAATACCGTGTTTCGCATTTTATGAACATCCTGTCCCCTGTAAGACCCGGCTTCAGCGTGGCCCTGTGTGTTAAATTTCTTCGACCATCGAGAACCAGGTTCTTGAGTCCAAACTGCTTTCGATAGGGTGCATTGTCCCACGAATGCTCTTCTTTCGACTCGATTATTTCACCTGCAAGCCCCGACGAGAAAATTGCACCATTTCTTGAGGGCGGACCCACCGCCCCAGCTTCCCGAGGCGTGAATGCAAGATCTTATGACGTCATAGATTGCAAACCGAACTGCTCTTTCCCGCGTTCAAAATCCGGAATCGTCGCCACGCTGCTCCCGCCATCCCGAGTTCATCTCACAAGCGATTGAGCATACGTCTTTTTTCCCATGGCGACTGCACCTCTCTGCTCACTTTACCGGGAGCCTTTTTCATGCGGAGGTTTCACGGGCACCTTCGCTTTCTGCGTGTGTCTGCCCTCCTGACCGAAAGTCGTCTCCCGTGGGCGTGTGCAATGTGCGGTTGGGGTTGATCCCTCCGTGGCGTTAGATCCCACCCAAAGGAGAAAGACCATCAGAGCACTTATGACGGTTTCACCTGGGCTCCCGTGCAGCCGTTGCAACGCCTTAGCGCCTCGTCGCACACCAGACCACGCCGACCGTTTCACAGCACCATCGACACTGTCCACTAAGTAAGCACTCTTAGCGGGTAGGCAGAAGGTTTTGTCCCGGAAGCTTCTTCCAAGGAACTCGTTTTCGAGTTTCTTGGTCATTTTAAGGATTTTCGCCTCCTCCACACAAATTTGTCTGCCTAGTGCTAAAATCTCATCGGCTTAGTTACACTTGCAGCAACGCGAGCACATCCCTTTCAGATGAGGGACCAGCAACTGGTGGCGTCGGCAGCCGCGTCAACCGCAGCAGCAGCAGGAGCTGTTCTCCACTCTGACGACAAGCCTGCTGCCGCCACGACCGACGCCAAAGCAGGAGAGACAGAGCAGCAGCAGCAAGAGGAGCAGCAACAAGAACAGGGGTCAGTTAGTCAAGCTACCGAAGCTGCAGCACCAGCGACGCCAGCAACCGAGGGACGACAAGCCTCGGACACGCAGGGGAAGGGCGAGGCTGCTGTCGTTGAGGCTGAGAGAGGGGAGAAGAGGAAGCGTGGAGAAGAAGGCGTGGAGGGACGAGGATCCCGGGGGGAAGAGAAGGACACAAAGGAGGAGGAAGAAGAAGTGAAGGACAAGGAGGAGGAGGAGGAAGAAGAAGAGAAGTCGTCTACACATTCGATGGCGTCGTCAGGCGGAGGAAAGCATGGCGGAAGTGGAAGTGGAAGTGGAAGTGGAAGTGAAAGGAAGATAGCCATCGCAGTAGATCTGAGCGACGAGAGTGCGCACGCCGTCAAATGGGCCGTGAAGAACTACCTCCGACGCGACGACGATGTAAGTGGCTGGTCACAATAGGAGATTGTCGACAGTATCAAACTACAACGCAAACTAGAAAGGAGGTGAAAAGAAAGGAAAAAACTATCCCGGTGCAATAGAATGGCCGTGGAAGGCTGTGGAAGGCTGCCTTGACGACAGCGACAGCGTGAGTGGGCGTGTCTGGCTGTGTGTTGTTTGTTGTAGAGAGTTTGTGCGATGTTTTTTGTGATGCACAGCGCCCAGTGGTAGCAGGATGTCTGTCGAAATGTTGGTGAGACATTTTCCCTCAAGTGTTGCTTTCAGATTTTGCTTGAAAGGAAGTTGCCGTCTTCTGAAAAGAAAAAAAGAGAGAGGAAGAAGAGTGGCCTGGAATGGGAAGAGAGCAGTAGACTAGGTGGGGGTACCGCTTTTGCCGATGCAAGATCAACGCTCAGATAAGCTCCTGTCATTGGGTATGCATGCATGCATGCTTGCATGGTGTCCATGGCTGCTTTTTCACTCTTGTCTAGCCGCAAACCAAGCAGCTGAACTGCACTGAGTTTAGGAGCTTTTCAGCTTCTTTTGTTTGCACCTGCAAACAAACTTTTGATCCTCAACAAAACAAATTTTAAACTATCAGTGGCTAGATTTGCGATATCGAAACATCGATATCGATATCGACAATGTGGATATATATATATATATATATATATATATATATATATATATATATATATATCCATGTTGCCCTCGACCTTCGACTTTTGGTCAAAAGGTGGAGGTCGCAGGGTCGACTCTCGATCCTGGGCCGCGACCCCGACTTTCGAGGTTGAGTCGACCTCACCGCGGCGGACTGCGGCGAGGTCCACGCCGCTGTGCACCCGCCGGAAACCGCAGGCGAGCTGCCGGCAGTTTTTTTTTTTTTTTTGGTTGTTTGACCCATCGTACCCGTCGCGAACCCTGCTACTGCTGCTGCGGCTGCTACTGCTATTGCTGCTGGCCATCGGGCGGCAAGAAGCAGCAGCGGACCTGACGGCGGAACGTCGGGAGCTGGACGACGCGACGACGGGGGGGTGGGTCAGCGGAGTGAGGGGAGGCGGACGGCGGGATGACGGGGAGTGGATGGCGCGGCGGGGGTAGGTGGACGGCGGAACGGGGTTGACGTGGGTCCACAGAAGCGCAGTCCAAAGTGCGCGTCAGTTGACGCCCTGTCCATTTGCCTGCAACTGTAGCTGCACATATTTTTTTTGTCATCTGGTCAAGCATGCGGGGAGGTAATCACCAAGACAGATGTTACAGTGCACCCGGGTTCCAGCACCCACATTTTTTAACTACAAGCATGAGAGATTAATCACCATCCACATTCAGATTTTAACATCAGGTTTTAAGAGTACTCACGAAGGGGATACCACCCCTGAAGAAAAACTTTTTCGCCATCGATCCTTCGACTCTACGGACAGGCGCGGGTACGTAGAGTCTACCCTTCGACTCTACGGTCGACCTCGACCCTGCCAAGTCAACACTGATATATATATATATATATACATACATATATATGTATATACGTATATATATACATATATATATATATATATATGTATACATATTTTATATCGATATCAACCCCCAGGAAGCCAATATCGATCTCGATATCGATATTGAAATATTGATGTATCGAGTTGATATTTCGTACCTATTCTCAAAATGACATCGAAGGAGGGAATGGGAGGGGAAGGGAAGGGGGAGGGTGGGGCATATTGACATCAACTTTCGAGGGGGGGCCGGGGGGGTCAAATATCGATATCAATATCGATGGATTTCGATATTGACGATATCGTCACTGTCGACATCGATATGGATGATATCGTCGATATCGATATTAAAAGTCACAACTCTATCAGCTGCATGGCACTTCACGGGTGCAAAATTGTTACCCAGGCTTGTTGATTGGGCATGTAGGCTCGTTGCTTTGGTAATCGCGGCGCGTGATGGACCCGTTTTCAGCAGTGTTGACTTCGATCCTCGATCTAGGGGCCTGGGATCGAATCGACCTGGTCGATCCGGATCGCGGATCGATCGATCTCGATCCCAGCGATCCTGGGAAGTCGAAGCGCGCTCTTTGACGCAGGCAGCAAGATCCGCGATTTTTTTGGACTGTTCTTGAGGCACCGCAAACTGCCGACGGTTCGCCGGCAAACTTCGCCGCCGGCCCCCCCTTTATTTTTTTCCCCCTGTCCGTAGAGCTTGACTCTTGCCGCTGGACGTTGGACGCTGCACGCTGCATGCTTGACGCTCGACGTTTGAAGCTTGACGCTCGACGCTCGATGCTTGACCCTCGACGCGGAAGGTGGGCGATTGATGCGACGGGGCAGGCTACCGCGGACGGCAGGGTTAATCCTGGCGTTCGCGGCAGACCACCCACCTTTTTTTTTTTTCCCGACGAAGTGAACAGGCGGAAGTGGTAGGGGAAGAGGCAACCAAGCAAAGAAAGGACAAGGACCCGGACTGAAAAGGCCCCAACCATAGTTAAGGGTAGGGTGGGCAAAAATATTGTATCGAGTCAATATTTATATCGATATCGACCCTCGATATCGATATCAATATCGATATCGATATCGAGGTCGATATCGATACGATATCGATATTGACCCTCTACAGGGGGGCCCCCCGGACCCCCCCTCTCACACCCCCCCCTTCCCCCCCCCCGGACCCAATATATCGAGGTCAATATCGAAATATCGATATCGATATCGATATTGACCTTCAGTCAAAAAAATATCGAATATAAAAATATCGATATCGATATCGATATCGAAAATATCGATATCGAAATATCGATATCGACAATATTCCCACCCTAGTTAAGGGGGTTATTTAGTCAGTAAGTATCATCTAATAAGTTATGTTAAAATTTCCCCTAAACGTAAAACATGCTATTTTGTCAGGGCTATCATCTCC
>SZWC01003502.1:40641-61059 GCA_023375785.1 Penium margaritaceum
TGTTGTGATTTGTGCCGTTTCTGTACAGTTTACTGTGACCACTCGGCCGTGTCCATACTCGTGCAGATCCCTGAGGCAGGCGGCCCTGGTGACACCGGCGCGACGACAGGCGGCGGCCTACCCGTCTGGAGCTGACCGACTACTGTTCCAGAGCCCCAGATGTCACCGGGACTCCTTGCTGTGCCTTCTACGTCTTGCAGGCGCCTTTCGGCGGACTGGGCATGAGACCCATTTGCATGTTTTTGCATTATATACTCGCTGTCAGTCGATGGATGCATGCATGTGACCAGTCGTTGCGTGCGTCTTTTGATTCTGCACGTCTAGGTTCAGACGGCGCAGGATTCTGACATGTGTGCGTAGAGTTATGGCCAAAACAGTGGTTTTGGGCCGGTTTTAGGACAGTTCTTGGACTGCCGCGTGCGACACCCGCTGTGCGCCGCGGCAGGTACTTATGCCCTGGACCTGTCATTTGTCATTTCTCTCTGCATTTACTAAGCTATTGGAGCTTATGAGACTTTGCGCGTCTCCCTAGCCTGATCCTTGCTGTTTCTTGCACCTGCCTGCTTGCTAGTGCATCAGCTGACTGGACAGTGTCGCCACGTCAGCAGCAGCAAGGCTAGGAAGCTTCCTAGCAGTTTTTCTGTTGGACCCAGCCCTCTTGGCTAAACCATTCTCTCAGATCAGCGCTCGTAAATCGTAGATGTCAGCCCTTTTTCATTAAACGATGATTTCGTACACAAAATTGTTATTACGTCTTGATTCTGGGCATTCGTTGTGATTGTGAAATGTGATTCACGGAATGATTCTCCCAACATTTGTGGAGGCTTGCCACGTTGGAGTTTTTGGGTGTCGCTGGCCAGTTAATAGGCGGTTAATCACTCGGTAATCGCCGCCGAAAGCACCGGTGGAATGGAGGATTCGCGCATATGGGCGGAGCTCGCAGAAACACTCGTAAGGCCTCGCCACTTTGCAACCCGCCAAGTGATGAAAGAATCACTAACAGTAAGAGGGCGTCGGTTCAAGGCCGTAGTCACGAGATCATCCACACTTCCGCGCATTTTCGCAAAGGAGACCGTGTCGTTCCAGGAAGGCAGAACGGGTGTGTGACCATATACCCATCGAATTCTCGATAGATCTGCCATATCCACAGACCGCTCTTTAACAACGCCATATCCAGCTGATTTTAACTTTAACATTGATACATCCACCCGTCGAAGAAAAAAAAACGACGTATCCAAAAAAAGCATGCGAACACCATGTCGTCGCTACATGTAATGTAGCTTCGGATTGATGACATCATCATGTCCCTTGAACAATCACAAACCCCACGTTTGAGGTGTTTGTGATTCTTCGAGGGAGGGGTTTGCGTGGGGTTTGCGTGAGGGGTTCAAGACACCCCATGCGTTGAAAGGGAATTTGCTGGGCCCCGCTACCGCTGGACCCAGCAAATGCCCGCGCAAAAAATAAAACCCTCAACCTTGAATGTAATTTGGGGTTAGGTTTGAAGGTGTTTGTCTCGCAAACCTAAGGTGTTTTGTGTGCAATGAAAAAAAATTTGAAATGGGCATTTTCGCTCAATCGCAATCGAGGATGACCCTTTTTTCGATTCTCCTTTTCGACGCGCAAACCCCTATTACAATAAAGGGTTTTATGTTTTTTGCGGGCTCTGCCCGCGCAAAATATAGGAAACCCTAAATCGTAATAGGGGGTTTGCGTGTCGAAAAAAAAAAGGTACCAAATACTCCGGTGCCCAATGTTTCGCCAGATATAGCAGCGCTGCCCATAGTTGAAATCGACATGACAGCGGTGCCCATGTTTTCGAATATCCGTCCGAAAACGGAATTCGACTTCGCTCTCGAGGCCGGCGACTGCCGATCTCGAGAGCGAAATCGGCGACTTCTGACACCAGCCGAGCCGATGTCAAAAGTCGGCGTGATGCGAGTTTTGGAGTTCGCAACTGCGAACTCCAAAACTCGCGACAGGGTAGCACACATATCGCAAACCCCCCCCCCAATATCCGACAAACCCCCTAGTGACACTGGGGGGTTTGGGTTTTAT
Source organism: Penium margaritaceum (assembly GCA_023375785.1). NCBI lineage: Eukaryota > Viridiplantae > Streptophyta > Zygnematophyceae > Desmidiales > Peniaceae > Penium > Penium margaritaceum. The sequence goes on from SZWC01003502.1 coordinate 42,700, forward strand.
TTTTTTACTTGCCCGGGCATCTGCCGGGCCCCGCGGTAGCGGGGCCCGGCAGATTCCCTTTGATTTATCACACGTGCGCCGCATATCGCAAACCCCCCCAATAACATACAAACCCCCTAGTTACACTGGGGGGTTTGGGTTTTATTTTTTTACTTGCCCGGGCATCTGCCGGGCCCCGCGGTAGCGGGGCCCGGCAGATTCCCTTTCTTCTATCACACGTGCACCGCAACTCGCAAACCCCCCCAAACCTACGGCAAACCCCTAGTTTAAATAGGGGGTTTGACAGTGTCATCGCAAGCTCGCAGGGAGGTTTCGCCGCGGAACCCCTCCTGCGAGCTCGCGATGGCGGGCGAAGTTCGGCTCCGCCGTCGAAGTCGAAATCCATGTCGAATCCGGTGAATACATGAAAAATATGACAGTCGTGCCCATTTTCGCTCGAAGAAGGACAAACATGGGCATCGCTGTTATGTTGTTAAAAACCATGGGCATCGCTGCTAAATCTGGCGAAACGATGGGTATATAACTACTCCGTCCAAAAAAAAAATCGAAAATAAGGGTCATCGCTCGATTGCGATCTCGCGAGGGAGTGAGGGTCGCGATCGAGCGACGGTCACATACCCTCCTCGCCATGCTCGATCAGCGACGCATGTCGCTGATCGAGCATGGCGAGGGAGCCGGATACATCGTTCTTATTTTTTAAAGTGCTCGATATGGGGGACATAAATTTCCGCTCGTGGATATGGGAGGGTCCGCGACTCGGGATTATGGATATCATGGCTATTTCACCCAAGGCAGAACGGGTGTTCAATCCCATAGCCTCATATTTCTCCACTTTAAACCACTTCTAGTTGTAAGATTACGTCTTCACGTGCGCAAGAACCAAAGTGGTATGCCGAACAAAGCGTACATGGTGAATGTTATGTACCAGATGTACACGAGACCCTAATCTTCCATGTGGGCATTTTTTATTACACAAACAGCCCATTCTGTCGCTAGGACTGCGATATTCACTCTGACGGCCAAGTGCAAACTGGCCAACTGCCCCGCCCTTTGTGGATATTCTCGAATCTTCCGACAGCTTCGACCACTCTCGCGAACCTACGAATAAAAGTGTCACGACCTTTCGATCCACTTCTCGACACTTCACGACGAATCACGATTTATAAAGATGCATCGCGCATCTTCACCGTCAATTCTCGAAAACTCCAGACTTCTCGGCGGACCTTTTCGAATCCGGCCACTCACGACGCGACTCCGCACGCATCGCTCGAAAATCGACCCAACGACCCTGGCTATGCTTCATTCATAACTCGACCCTTGTATACATGTGTTCGATCATTTCGACACTTGTCATCGAAGTACACTTACCGCTAATTATAATTTTCTCAAGTGTCCCAAATCCTAAATCGTATTTGCTTCACAACATCTACCTGTTCACCATCTATGCCCCGTTCGACGTAACACTTGGTATCAGATCGCAGGGGTGCTGGAGAGGCATCTTACTACATTACCCATCCAGAGGACTACCTTGCACAAGTCTTCGGCGCATCTCGCACGTCAAGACTTCGCAGACTTTGCGACTACGACGTGAGGCGAGCAAGCACAACCGATGACCAGCAGCGAGTCTTCGGCGACTACTTTGGGGATGGAGGAGCAGAATGTGCCAATGCACGCGAACCCTGACGCGAGAGCAAACGCTGGCGTGGCAGGCTTTGCCGCAGCTAGAACTACCCCTACGGCTTTTGCGACCAATCCGGTCGTGGACCCGACGGCGATAAACCAGCCGCCCCTACCAACAGCCTTGACGACGACAACAGAGACGACAGGCGCGGATCAATGAGGGACTGGCGCACAGGATCTCCACACTCAAGGGAATAAACAACCACCTGCTCTAACAACTCAACGTCGCGCTGGAGGCCGTTCGTAACGCAAGCGCGTGTGAAGTGGTGCTCATCGAGAGAAATTCCCAACTCTCGAGCGAACTCAATATTCGTCAAGCTCCCCCATGACCGTTCGATCCTGCAAACTCAAAAGGACCAACGGTTCTGATGTGGCTAAAGAGCTTGGAGGTGTATTTCATCACTGCTGGGGTCAAAAGATTAAAAGATTTTGAGTGGCACGGCGTTAAGTTGGTGGTCCGACCTAAAGACCATCCAACGACAACAGGAGACAAGTAAAGCATCGTCAACGACTCACGGTGCCCGTCTCACATCATCCACGGCAATTGTTCTACCCTTGGAGCACATCAACCCACCATGGCAAGACGCGCTGACGCCACCAACCGACTAGAACGAATTCTTGCGCGTGATGCTCGCACGCTTAAGACGATTAAACGAAAAGTCTGACTCTCAGTAAAAACTCTAGCATCTACATCAGCAGTCTAGGATGGCAGAGTACACACGGAGATTCCACGAGAGCACCAGAGTAGGCATCGCCCTTGACAAACTGTGTTTCCATTACATCAACAGCCTCAAACGAGACATCTGGCGAGCAATCGTTGTTTTCGACATCCAGAATGACTTGTCGCAGATGATCGCAATAGTAGAAAGGATCGGCAGCAGCAACTATAACGCTCAAATCCAGGAATCCTATGGCTGGCGACCTCGTAACCACAATCACCGTGGGAATGGAAAGAACTGGTTGGCGGACTCCTCGACTCTGATGGAAGTAGACGACGTCGGCCAGGTAGACATGCAAACCTGCTACAGGTGCGGAAAAGTCGAGCACATCGCTCGCAAGTGTCAGAGCAAGCAGCATGCAAAGGGGGGAGGAAGTAACAGAAAGACGAGTCGGGAAACGGCAAATGACAGGAGTAAAAGGCACAACTCATGTCTGCGAGGAGCGATCTACGCCAAAAAATCGCCCATCTGAACGGCCCACATCACCGCAAAGGGTTTCTAAGATCGCAAAGTTCAACGAGGGGTACGAGGACGACCAACCGGCGATACTGGTGAGAGTTAAGCCTCGAGGATGCAGAAGTGGTATGACGGTACCAGTACTGGTGGATGGAGGAGCTTCACACAACTTTGTAAGCAACGACATGGTTTGCAAGCTAGGTTTGCAAACGGAACCAGGAGTTTTTGAAGGAAAAATTGTCGACGGGAGACTACACATACGGAGACGCCGAGAGCCACTACGACTACAAGTATGGGATCTACGGGATGGAACAATCTGGAGGTCTTTTCCAATGAGCAACCAAAAAATCATCGTCGGGCGAGATTTCCTACATCGGAAAAATCTGTAGGTCAACTGGAACAGCGACGACGTCAACGTGGAGATAGACGGTGCCAAACGACAAATTCCGCATGTGGGATGGAAGCCGACAGCGGTAGAAACAGAGGTGGAAGTAGTAGAGGAAGCTGCGGAAGCCAAGAAGCGACAACCGGTGTAGCCAATATTGCTCAACGTGGCCAAACACTGCATACGACGAGGAGCACGTGCGTGGCTCATACATCTCAAGCCAGTGGGAGAAGCGGGAGTGGCAGCAGCTGACTCATCATCGGCCTCATCAACCTCATTGGCCTCGACGAAGTTCGCGATTGTACCCGAAGAGTTTGTACCTCTAATTGAGGAGTTTGCGAACGTCTTCCCGGACGAACTCCCAAATATCTTACCTCCTCAGCGAGACATCGACCATCGTATTGAACTGAAGTCGGATAGCAGACCTATCGTCCGAGAGGCCTATCAGATGAGTGATCACGAGCTCACCGAGCTTAAAAAGCAGCTCGACGAGATGCTCAGTTAGGGGTTCATCCGCCCATCTACATCACCATATGTCGCACCAGTATTATTCGTAAAAAAGAAAACTGGCGAGAAGCGGATGTGCGTGGATTATCGGGCGTTGAACGAAGCTACCATCAAGAACCGCTACCCTCTTCCCCAAGCCGACAAAATTTTCCATCAACTCCGAGTGGCCCAAATTTTCAGCAAAATCGGCTTACATAGTGGATATCACCAGATACGCGTAGCAGCCGCCAACATGAAGAAAACGACGGGCAATTTGAGTTCACGGTCATGCCGTTTGGACTCACAAATGTCCCGCCGACGTTCATGGCAGCAATGAACAATATTTTCCATCTGTACCTTGACAATCTTGTTGTGGTATACCTCGATGACATTCTGGTGTACAACCGCACCCTGGAGGAGCACGATGGATATTTCTGTAAAGTTCTTGAATTTTTACAAATAGAGAAGGTTTTTGGAAAACTCTCCAAATGCGACTTCGGTTTTCGTTTGATCGAGTTTTGGGGTCACGTCACCAACGGTGGAAGGATCACCATGGATCCGAGAAAAGTGGCAGTAGTCGCTGATTGGCCCATGTCGATCAACGTTCAAGAAATGCAAGTTTTCCTCGTATTTTGCAATTATTACCGGCGATTCGTGCAGGACCATGCGCAAGTGTCAACGCCTCTTTCCGACCTTACTCGAAAAGAAAATGAGTGGCAATGGGGAGACAGCGAACAAGAAGCGTTCTCCACTTTACGAAACACCCTGGCCTCGATGCCAACACTACAATTAGCCAATTCAATGGCCAACTAAGTCATGGCTACGGATGCATCATTCCGGCGAACAACCGATTGCCTACATGTCTCAGAAGCTGCGAGGACCGGAACTGAACTACGCAGTTCACAAAAAGGAGATGCTGGCGGTCGTACACACGTTCAGGACTTGGCGATGCTACCCGGAGTATCGCCGATGCGTCGTGCACACCGACCATCATGCGGTGAAATATTTGAAGACATAGCCGAATCTCCACCGATGTCAAACCCGATGGATGGATTCCTTGGGTCAGGGTTCGACTACGAAATCGAGTACTGACCAGGAAAAACTAATCCGGCGAATGCACTCAACCGGCGACCAGATTTGATGGCCTACGTGGTAACCCTACAACTACAGCGAGACCCGTACCACGAGCGATTGTTCGCACGAGACTACAACCAACACGACGGATGTGATAAAACCAAGTTGTGGTTCGATGCACCCTACTCGCAACGGCGCTTCACTCGCCAGGTGGTCGTTCCCTCGAACGACGAACTTCGCCGTATGCTGCTCGAAGAATGCCATGACACCAGTCCAGGTGGACACTTTGGAGAGGACAAGACGCTGAAGAAGCTGGAAAAAATCTACTGGTGGGACAAAATGCAATCCGACGTGGCCAACTTTTGCAAGACCTGCGACACATGTCAGCAACAAAAGTCTCGTGGCACGAGGCCGCCCGGACCTTTGCTATCGCTTCCTGTTTCAACTGAACCATGGGCAGACATCTCCATGGACTTTGTCACAAGAGTATTGGTCACATCCGAGGGATATGACGCCATCCACGTGGTCGTTGACAGGTTCTCTGAAATTTCCCACTTCATCCCGACAACGACCACCGCCACCGCCAAGGGAACAACACGGCTGTTTCTAAACAACATCTTACGGCTACACGATGTACCGAGAACCATCACGAGTGACAGAGACGGTCAATTGACCAGCCATTTTTGGCAAAAATTGATGACTCGCTACAGAAGCAGAATTCAACTTTCAACGGCGTTTCATCTTCAAACTGACGGAAAAACTTAGAGAACAAATTAGACGCTCAAACATTTGCTCCAAACACTATGCAAAAATCATGGGACAGATTGGGCACAAAAAATCCCAACCACCGAAATCGCATACAACTCTGTAGTTTCCACGACAATAGGTAAAACTCCGTTTGAAGTGGTGTACGGCAATCTTCCCGCCACACCAGCCGGACTACAAAGTCGTAGGAATATTCCAGCACTAGACGTTCAACGTCGAGAATTCACCATCGTCCGGGAGGAAACACGGCAGACTCTTGCAAAAACACAAGTAGAGATGAAGCGAGTAGCTGACTGACATCACAACGACGACATCTTCGTCGCTGGCGATTGAGTCCTCCTCAGCTTGGCGAACATCAAGCTCTGAGGATTCGACTGTTCGAAGCTCAAATCACGATGGTCGGGACCGTTTGAGATCGAGCGCATGCAAACCCCTATGGTTGAGTGACTCAAACTCCTCGACAGTATGCAAGTTCATCCGGTGTTCCATGTCAGCAGACTCAAGCACTACCGAGACCTCGGAAAGAACTTCCCTGACAGGAATGTCCCTCCTCCGCCTCCCGTCCAAGTGGACGAAGCCACGGAGTACGTTATCGACAACATCATCGGTCATCGGCGACAAGGCAAGACGTTAGAATATCTTGTCAAGTGGCATGGCTACGATGCTGCGCATAACAGCTGGGAATCCTACGACAATCTCCGAGACGCAGATCACCTCAACGAAGGCTACTATCGCAGTCTCCGGGCCACATCTGTACACGCGCCGGGACATTGTGGCTAAAAGGGGGAGAAGTGTTACGTAGCAAACGTACACGAGACCCTAGTCTTCCAAGTGGGCATCCTTGTTAGTACACAAATAACCCATCGCGTCGCGAGGACCGCGATATTCACCCGGACAACTGAGGGCAAACTAGCCAACTGCCTCGCCCTCAGTGGATATTCTCAAATCTTTGAACAGCGTTGACCACTCTTGTGAACCATGACCAAGAATTGTCATGACCTTTCGGTCAAGTCCTTGATGCTTCACGACGAACCTGGATTTATAACGATGCATCGTGCATCTTCATGGTCGATTCTCAAAGACTCCCGACTTCTCGGCGGACCTTCTCCAATTTGACCACTCACGATGGGACTCCGCACTCGTCGCTCGACAATCGACCCAACGATCCCGAGTGTGCTTCATTCGTAACTCGACACTTGTATATACATATGTTCGATCATTTCAAAACTTGTCACTGAAGTACACGTACCACTTATTTTAAATTGCTCAAGTATCCCAAATCCAAAATTGTTATTGCCTCACAACTTCTACTTGGTCACCATCCATGCTCCGTTCGGCGTAACAATGAAGAAGGTGGATGTTCTGAGGCAAAAAATGATTAAAAATTTGGGACACTTGAGCAAGTCACAATTAGCAACAAGTGTACTTTGATGACAAGTGTCAAAATGATCAAACATATACATATCGAACATATACAAGTGCCCAATTACGAAGGAGGCATAGCGAGGGTCGTTGGGTAGATCGTCGAGCGACGCGTGTCGAGTCGCGTCGTGAGTGGTCGGATCAAGATATATCTCGAATTATAAAGATGCATCTTTATAATTCGAGATATATCTTGATGCGTCCAGACGTCGATCGAAAGGTCGTGATACTTTGGACGATGATTATCGAAAATGGTAAGAGTTGTTAGAAAGTGCGAGAAGGTTCACCGGAGGTTGAGGGCAGTTGGCCGAATTTCCCTCGACCATTGGAGTGAAAATCAAGGTCTCGTTGTGCGGTGGGCTATTTGTGTAATGAAAAAAATGCCCACTCGGAAGATTAGGGACTCGTGTACGTCTGGTATGTAACACTTCCTCTCCTTCTAGCTGCGACGTCCCAGCGTGGTGATAGTGGTAATATCCGTCGATTAGGTAATCGACCTCTCGAAGGTTGTCGTAGGGTTCCCAGCTGTTATGCGCATCGTCATAGCAGTGCCACTTGACAAGATATTCTGTCGTTTTGCCACGTCGTCGATGGCCGAGGATGTCCTCGATGACGTGCTCCGTGTCCTCGTCCACTTGTACATGAGGAGGGGGAGGTACATCCCTGCCGAGGAAGTTCTCGTTGGAGTCTTGGTAGTGCTTAAGTCTATTGGTATAGAAGATTAGATAAGCTTGCATAGTGTCAATGAGTTTGAGTCGCGCAACCACAGGGGGTTTGCATGCGCTTGATCTCAAACAGTCGCAACCATCGGGGTTTGAGCTTTGAACAATCGGCCCCACAAAGATTGATGTTGGTTGAACTAAGAAGGACTTAGTTGCCAGTAACGAACACATCGTCACTACTATGTCGGTCAGCTGCTCGCTTCATTGTTGCTTGTGTCTTCACGAGTGTTTGCCCTGATTCTTCATACATGGAAGAGAAGTCACAGAGCTTAACTTCAACCGCGAAAATGTTGCTCTGGCTGTGTAGCCCGGCAGGTGTGGCGGGAAGTTTGCCATACACCACTTCAAATGGAGTTTACCCGGTCGGTTGAGATCGCCGAATTGTATGTGATTTAAATGATCAGGAGTTATGTGCCCAATGCGTCCCATGAGGTTGCATAATGTTTGCAGAAGTTATTCAGGTATTTGATTGGTCCGCTCGATTTGGCCGTCGGTTTGAGGACGGAATGCCGTTGAAAGTTACATCCGACTGTTGGAGCACGTCATCAGTTTGCGCCATAAATGGCTGGTGAATCCACCGTCCTTGTCGCTCGTGATGGTTCTCGGCATGCCGTGTGGTTGCACGATGTTGCTTAGAAACAACAGTGCTTTCTCCTTGACGGTGAGCATGGTTGTCGAACTAACGTGGGGAATTTTGGAAAAACCTGTCAACAACCACGAGGATTGCATCATATCCCTCGGGTGTGACTGGTAATCTTGTGACGAAGTCCATGGAGATGTCGATCCACGGTTCTGTTGGCATGAAGAGCGGTTGTAGAAATCCAGGTGGCCACGTGCGACGGGATTTTTGTCGCTTACACGAGTTGCACGATTTGTAGAAATTCTTCAACATCTTTCTTCTCCAAAATGTCCACCTGGACCGGTGTTGTGGCATTCTTTGAGTAACATGTGGCGCAATTCATCGTTCAGAGGAACGACCACCTGGCGAGTGAATCGTCACCGCCAATAGGGTGGGTCGTACTAGAATTTTGCCTTGTCATATCTGCCATGCTGGTTGTAGCCTCGGGTGAACAACTGCTTGAGATACGGATCTCACTATAGCTAAAGTGTTGCTACTTCAGTCATTAGATCAGGTCAGCGGCTGAGCCCGTCTGCCAGGTTGGTTTTTCCTGGCCAGTACTCGATATCGTAGTCAAATCCAAATTCAAGGAACTCCATCCATCGGGTTTGACGGTGACCGAGGTTCGGCTGCGTCTTCAAATATTTCAGCGCATGGTGGTCGGTCTGCACGATGCATCAACGGCATTCTAAATAGCACAACCACATCTTAAATGCATGTACGACGGCTATAATCTCTTTCTCGTGCACGATGTAGTTGAGATATGGTCCTCACAGTTTTCGTGACATGCATGTGACCGATTGCTCTCCGTTGTCATGATCTTGCAAGAGCATCGCACCGATGGCTTGATATGAGGCTTCCGTAGCCACAACCACGGCCATGGTTTGATTGGCTAATTGTAGGGATGGCACCAAGATTGGAGAATTCTGCAAAGCGGTGAACGCTTCTTGTTCATTGTCTCCCCACCGCCACTCGTTTTCTTTTCGAGTGAGGCTGGAGAGAGGCATTGACACTCGGCCGTATTCCCGTACGAAACAACGGTAGAAAGAACAGAAGCCGAGAAAAACTTAAACGTCTCGAACATTGGTCGTTATTGGCCAATCAACGACTGTTGTCACTTTTTTTGATCCATGGTGATCCATTCGTCGTTGATGACGTGACCTTAAAACTCGATCGAACGATGACCGAAGTCGCACTTTGAGAGTTCTCCATTTTTTTTTCATTTTTGTAAAATTCCATAACCTTCTGCAGATGTCCATTGTGCTCCTTTGGGGTACGTTTGTACACCATGATTCTTGTTGAGGTATACCATGACAAAATCGTTGAGGTGTGGACGGAAGACATTGTTCATTGCCACCATGAAAGTTGCCGGGACATTCGTAAGTCCAAACAGCATGACCATAAACACAAAACGCCCGTATTGTGTTCCAATTGTTGTCTTCTTGTTGTCGGCGTCTGCCACATGAATCTGGTTATAACCGTTGCATGGGTCGATTTTCGTGAAAATTTGAGCCCCTCAGAGTTGGTCAAAACGTTCATCGGCTTGGGGAAGACAGTGGCGGTTCTTGATGGTAGTGTCGCTCAACGCCCGGTAGTCCACTCACATCCACATTTTGCTAGTTTTTATTTTTACAAACAGTAGTGGTGTGGCATATGGTGACATGGATCGTCGGATGAACCCCTGACTGAGCATCTCGTTGAGCAGCTTTTTTAACTCAATTAGCTCGTGATGGCTCATCCGATAGGCCCCTTGAACTGTGGGTTGGCTGCCTAGTTTCACCTCGATGCGATGGTTGATGTTGCGTTGAGGTGGTAGGGTTTTTGGGAGTTCGTCGGGGAAGACGTCCACAAACTCTCGGATGAGTGGTGCAAACTCTTCCGGTACCATCGCGAACTTTTTTTATGTCGATGAGGCCAATGAGGCTGACGAGGCTGATGAGACTGATGAGTCAGCTGTTGCCACCTCCGCTTCCTCCATTGGCTTGAGATGTACGAGCCACGTACAAGCACCTCGTCGTATGTGGTATTTGGCCACGTTGAGCGGTATCGACTGTACAGGTTATCGCGTTTCAGCTACCACAGCTTCCTTTGTTGCTTCCGCTGTCGTCTTCCATCCCGCGCGTGGGAGTTGTTGCTTGGTACTGTCCATTTCCACGTAGAAGTCGCTGTTGTTCTAGTCAACTTGCGGATTGTTGGTATAGGAAGTCTCATCTGAGAATAATTTTGTGGTCACTCGTTGGACAGGACCTCCAGACCGTTACATCTCATAGATCCCCCACTTGTAGTCGTAGTGGTTCTTGAAGTCACCATATTTGCAATATTTTATCGATGGTTTATACTTCAAACACCCCTAGTTCATTCTGCAAGCCCAGGTTGCGAACCATGTCGTTGCTTACAAAACCGTGAGATGTTCCTCCATCCAATAGTGCCGGCACAGTTATGTGACTTTTGCAACCTCGGGGTTGTACTCTTAGCAGTATCACTGGTTGGTCGTCCTCGTATCCCTTGTCAAACTTTATGATCTCAATAACCCTCTACAGCATCGTAGGCCGTTCAGATGGGCAATTGTTTGGTGTAGATCGCTCCTCACGGAGAAGAGTCGCGCCTTTCACTTCTGTCCCTTGCCGTTTCCCGAATCATTTTTATGCAGCTTCCCCTCCTTGTTAGCCTGTTGCTTGCATAAAAAATTACAGGCGATATGCACGGCTTTTCTGCAGTTGTACCAAGTTTGCGTATCTCTCTGGTCGACGACGTATATTTCCATTGGAATCGAGGAGTCTCCTGACTGGCTTTTTTTCCCCATTCCCACGATAATTCTGATTGGGAGGCTGCCATCTGTAGGATTCATGGATCCGAGCATTGTAGTCTACGCTGTCGATCCTTTTTGCTACTACGATCATCCGCGATAAGTGGTTTTGGATGCCAAAAATGGTGATCGCTCGACGGATGTCTCACTTGAGGTCGTTGTTATAGTGAAAATAGAGCCCGTCGAGGGCGTTGTCTGCACCAGAGATGATCTTGCGGAATCTCCTTGTGTACTATGCCACGCTGTCGGAGACGCTAAAGCTTGTACCGAGTGTCAGACTTCTCGTTCAGTCGTCCAAATTGTACGGGCATTGTGTGTGAGACCTCGTTCATTTTGTTGGTGGCGTGAGCACATCTTGCCATTGTGGGTTGATCTGCTCCAAGGATAGAATGCCTACGGTCACTCCGTTGGCCATTGATGAGGTCCCGTCGGTCTTTTGCTGCAGTTGGGCGGCCTTTAGATTAGACTACCAACTTAGTGCCATGCCACGTAAAAGCGCGGCCGCGAGGTCAATCTTTCTTTGGTCGTCGTAAATCCAATAGTAGTGAAGTACACCTCCAGACTCATTAGCCACATCTAAACCATTGGTCTCTTGGAATTTGTATAATGAAATGGTTTGGAAGAGGCCGGGCGATTCTTGGGTTCGCTGGAGAGTTGGGTATTTCTCTCGATGAGCACCGCCTCTTGTGCACTTGTGTTGCAACAAGCCTCAATTGTGATGTTGATATTTTGGAGAGGATGGCTATGGATCCCCTTGAGCGCAGAGATACGGTTCGCCAATTCCTTGTTGATCCGCGCCTGTCGTCCGGTGCCAATTGTAGTTATGGGTGCCGTTGTCAAGGCTGTCGGTAGGGGCAGCTGGTTTAATGGCGTTGGATCCGTGACCGGATTGGTCGTCAGAGCTACAGGAGTTGATCCAGCTGCCGCATTGCCTGCCATGCCAGTGTTCGCTTCCGCTTCAGGGTTCACGTGCATAGGCATGTTCTGCCCCTCCATTACGGAAGTCGTCGCCAAAGACCCGCTGTTGGTCATCGAGTGCGCTCGTCCGCTTCACGTCAAAGTCGCGAAGTCTGCGAATTCTTGTTGTGTGAGATGCGGTGACGGCTTGTGCGAGGTAGTCCTCCGGGTGGATAAAGTGGTCAGATGCCTCTACAACACCGCCACACTCTAATACCAAGTGTTATGGCAAACGGAGCGTAGATGGTAAACAGGTAGAAGTTGCGAGGTAGAACACGATTAAGAATTTGGGACACTTGAGCAATTTGTTATTAGCGGTAAGTGTACTTCAATGACAAGTTTCAAAATGATAAAACACACACACACACACATATATATATATATATATATATATATATATATATATATGCAAGTGTCGAGTTATGAATGAGGCATAGTCGGGGTCGTTGGGTCGATAGTCGAGGGACATGTGCGGAGTCTTGTTACGATTGGTCGGATCGAGAAGCTCCACTGAGGAATCGGGGGGCTTTGAGGATGGACGGCAAATATGCAAGATGCATCTTTATAAATCGAGAAATGTATTGATGCGTCAAGAAGTCGACCGAAAGGTCATGATACTTTTGTCGATAATTCTTGAAATTGGTCGGAATTGTTAAAAACTGCAAGAAGGTTTGCCGGAGGCTGAGAGAAGTTGGCCGAATTTCCCTCGACCGTTGGAGCAAAAATCGAGGTCTTGTCATGTGGTGGGCTATTTGTGTTATAAAATAAATGCCCACTCGGAAGATTAGGGACTCATGTACGTCTGGTGCGTAACACAAAGGGTACGTTTGGATTCAGCAGTACGGTTGTCGGATCTGACATTGGCACTCGTATTGTTATTCCAAAGTCAGAGAAGTGTCCCGCCCTTGGATAACTGTTGACCTGGAGTATCAAATGATTGATCTCACTCAGTGAGATACCCGTCGTACATCGGACGCCAAGTGCCACATCAGAAAGCCTCGAGAACCTTTTTACCGTGGCTCCATTCTCCGACTTGGGAAGTCAGATCCGAATTTGTACTCGTTCGAATCCAAACTTACCCTAAATGTTACGCCGAGCAGAGCGTATGTGGTTGACAGGGATAAGATGTGGGACAATAGACGATTAAAGGAATTGGGACAAATGGATCATTTGAAGTCTGTAGTAAGTATACTCAGATGATGAGTGTTAAGTAATAAAATCACATATGTACAATTACAAAAAACGGAATGAGACACATGTTAGGTCCTTGTCGATTGAACCGTGCAATGCATGCGATTTTGCACCGTGATTGGCTGCTTGCAGAAGCTCAGCTGAGAAGTCGAGGGGCTTCAAGTCTATCGAGACACAATTTTCTAAAATTCAATCATCATAGAGAATTCGACCAAACAATATCAAAACATTTATGCGGTTCGCGTCACTTCAGTTGACCATTTAGGAAAGTGGTCAAAGTCTTTGGAACCTCCTTGATTGGAACACCAGAGGTCAGGACAAGTGGCCAAAATTCCCTTGGCCGATCGGTGTAAGAATCCTGAGGTCGTCGTGCGGTGGGCCACGAATGTAATCTGTTTGATCAGAAACGGTCCGAACCATCGGGGCTACAACTTCACACAGTCATGTCTTCATAATTAGGTGATCAATTAGATGAGAAGGACGCGACCGCCTATGCTAAACACATCATCACTACAATGTCAGCCGTCTCCTCACTTCATACCTCTTTGGGTCTTTGCAAAAGGTTTGGTGTGTTTCCTCCCTGATAGTTGAAAACTCCCTGCAATGGATATCTATGTTGCTTTGACTCTGTCATCTAGTTCGTGTGGCAGAAAGTTTGCCGCAGATAACTTTGAACAGAATGTGGCCCGTTGTAGTGGAAATGGTGGAGTTGTATGCGAGTTCAGAGGTCGGCGGTCAAATCGGTGCCGTGTGGCTTGCATAATTTGCACAGAAACTGTTTAAGCATCTGGTTGGTCCGCTCCGTTTGTCCGTCGGTTTGAGGATGGAATGCCGTTGATACTTGGATCTGACGACCAGAATGCAACAACAACTCGTTGCTTCACTAGCTGCTTCACGGCTAGTAAAGGGGCTATCTCTGTCATTGGTCATGGTATGTGGCATGCTGTGTGGCCGTATGATCCCATTTATAAACAACCGTGTTGTTGCTTCTACGGTGACGGTGGTCATTGTCAGGATAAAATGTGAAATTTTGGAAAATCTTCCCTACACGATGAGGATGGCATCGTAACCCTCGAGAGTAGCGGATAATCCTGTCACAAAATCCATGCTGATGTTGACCCATCTCTCCGTTGGAACAGAAAATGGTTGGAGTAGACCGGATAGCCTTGATCAACAAGATTTTTGTCTCTGATACGTGTGGCATGTTTTGCAATATGCGTATACACTGGTTTGCATCTTGTCCAACTATTAGTACTTCGCCACCTTATTTAGTGCCTTGTCCTTGGTGAAGTGTCCACCTTGACCAGTGTCATGGAATTCCTCAAAAATTATTCACCGTAGTTTCTTTGGTAGAACGACGACCTGACTAGTGAATCGTCCTGGCCAAGAGGGGTCGTTGAACCATAACTTGGTTTTTCCATACCCGCCGGACTCCTCGTTACCCTTGGCGAATAGACTCGTGATGGACGGGCCTCATTTGATGAGCAACGTGTTGATATCGGCTATCACATATGGTTGCCAGGTTAGAGCATCCACTGGATCAGTTTTTCATGTTTGGTACTCGATGTTGTAGTCAAAGCTGTCGAAGCTGGACTAGATCAACTCCATCCACTGAGTTTGCTGACGTCCGGATTTGGCTCAGTGTTGAGATATTTTAGTTCATGATTTTTGGTTAGGACAATACATCGTTGGCATTCCAAGTAGTCGCACCATGTATTGAATGCTTGCAAAACCAAGAGCATTTCTCTCTCGTGCACCGCGTAATTGAGTTCCTGCACACGTACGTTTTTTGACATATATGCGACCGGTTGTTCTCCACCGCCATTGTCTTGGAGGGGAATGGCTCCCATGGCTCGATCAGACACGTGCATGGCCATGATGTAGTCCATCGTTGGATCTGCGAATTGTAGGGCTGGTGCCGAGGTCAGTGTGTTGCTCAAAGAGCTTAATACTCATTATTTGTTGTACCTGAAATCCTACTCGGTGGAATTTTTTTGTGAGATCAGAGAGAGGCACTGACACTCGAGCGTGTTCCTTTGCGAGTTGGCTGTAGAAGTTGCAAGTCCAAAAATAATTGGACATCCCGGACATTGGTAGGTGTCCGCCAATTAGCGACTGCTCCACCTTTTGGGGTCCATTGTGATCCACGCGCCATCAATGATGTGGCCTAGAAACTCGATCAAACGGCGACCAAAGTCACACTCTGAAAGTTCATGTGCTCGTGGAATGGGATAGCAGTTATTGACGGTGATGCCACTCAACACTCAATAGTCCATGCACATCCACATCTCTCAGTTTTCCTCTTTCACAAAAAGTACAGGTGTGGCGTATGATGAGACGTTCGTGAGACCTTCCATGCCACCACGTGGAAGGTCTCATGAATCATTGGCCGAGCATCTCGTCTAGTTGCTTCTTGAGTTTGGTAAGCTAAGCTTACCAAACTCACCCGATAGGTCCCTTTCACCAATTGTCTACTGGATAACTTAAGGTCTATCTTGTGATCAAAGTTTTACCGCAAAGGTAACACTCAAGGCAGTTTGTTCGAAAAGGTCTTTTCAAAACTTCTCGACTAGTGCTGGAAGCTCCTCTGGTATGGCTACAAATTTCTTGAGCATTTTCTGGTATTGTTTTCTTCGCAGCTGCGATTTCATTTTCTTCCCTGGACTCCACGTGGACTAGCCACACTTGAGCTCCACAGTGCAGATGTCGTTTGGCTACATCAAAGGATATCAGCTGGCGCCTAGTGGCTGTCACAACTTGTTGTGCTATTTCCACCTCTGTCACTTCTCGAATCCGTCGTTGTATCATGGATCACTCAACCAAAGGCACATGTCGTTATCTACCAGGGATGCTGACATATACAGATCTGCTACTCCAGTCCACCTACGGATTGTATTGGTACAAGATCTTGCCTGAGGATGATTTTCTGGCTGGAGAGGGCAAGTTATTTAGACAATTACGTCATGCGGATCTCCAATTTGTAGTCGGAGAGGTTTGCGGAGTCAACGGATTTGTAGTTGTCCGTCAACGGTTTATCTTTGAAAGAATCTTGGTTTAGTCTGCAAACCTAGCCTCTAAACCATGTTGTTTCTAACAAAGCTACATGAATCTCCTCTATCCAATAGTGTCGGTACCAATCCGTGACTTTTACAACCCCTCGGTTGTACTCGTAACAATACTGCCGGTTGGTCGTCCTCGTATCCCTTGTTGAACTTAGCAATCTTAGGAATCCTCGATTGTAGCGATGTGAGTCCCTCGTATGGGCGATCGGCCGGCGCATAGTTTTCCGACTGGAAATGAGCCTCGTCATCTACTCCTGTCCTTTTCCATTTCCTGACTCCTCGTTTTTCTTCGCAACTTCCTCCCTTTTTGGTTTACTAGTGGCGGTTTCGAAAGTTGCGGGAGATATGACATGGCTACCCACAAGTACAACAGAGCCGTTCATTGCGTTAATCTATAGCGTCAATCTTCATCGGCAAAAGGTTTGTGTCAAATACGATTTCCCTCCGCCATAATGAGAATTGTGAATTTTGGGTCACCGGCCATTGGATTCCTGCATTTGAGTGTTGTAATAATCATTGTCAATGTGATTGGGTGCTACGATCATTCGTGGAAGGTCATCTAGGAGGCTAAAATATACGATTGCTTGTCAAATGTCTCGCTTGATGCTGTTGTTATAGAAGCAACATAGTTCATTGAGAGCTAGGTTGTTGTGAGTGATGATTTCATGGAAACGCCACATTACTCCGTCATGATGTATTGCTGATGCAGGCATTAGATCTTGCACCCTGTACAAGACTTATCATTCGATTTCCCAAAGCGGACTAGTTTAGCATGCACAAAGTCGCTCCATGCTTCACGTGGAGTAAGAGAGTTGTGCCATGTCAGATGGATCTTCTCGTGAGGTAGTATGCTTGAGGCCGACAATATGAGAGCGGCCGTGTGAACCGTTGACGTGGCTCCTCCGGTCTTGTGCTAATTTTTTCATTGTTGACCTCAGCAGTAATTAAGTATGCCTCCAAAGTCGTCACCCATGTCAAGACCGTTGGTCTCGTAGAGTTTGCGAGATTGAACGGCTCAGGAAATCTCTTTTGAATCTGGGTTCACTCGAGAGTTGGTCATTTCACTCGGCGAGCATTGCTTTGTGTGAACAGGAATTCTGAAGCTCCTCCATCATGGTGTTGAGTTGTTAGAGCAGATGGGTGTTGAGGCTCCCAAGTCCCGACAATTTCAGGTACATATACTCATAAATTTTAGCTCGTCGACTTGTGTCTCCCATCACGCCTTGTATCAACCTCATGGGCAGCGATAGATGCAAAGGGTTTGCCGAGCCCGAGGAGTCCATCACCATGTTGGCGGTTGGGTTCTTTGGTGTTGTGTCATTCTTTGCAAAGATTGCTGCTGCTATCTATTCATCAAGATAGCATTGGTGTTTGCATGCTGCTGATCCTCCATTGCCGGAGTGTTGGCTTGTGACTGCCACTTGTCACCAAGTGTGCTCCCTGAGTTCAACATTTTTTTCAAAAGGTCTACGATCTTCTGAATAGTGGAGATACCCTTAGGACTCGTGCGGGATTTTCACCAAATATTTAATACGTCGGTTACTCCTCATGTGCCACTACGTTCATATACAAGGTGTTATGCCGAGTGGAACATAGGTCGTTCTCAAGGGTGAGTTGCGAATCAACTGGCAATCAAAGGAATTTGGACAAATGGATGACGTGCATTAAGAATTAAATGTACTTCAATGATAAGTGTTGAGTGAGTCGAGCACATATGTAGAATGACGAGAAACCAAATGAGACAGATGTTGAGTCCTTGGCACTCGAGGTCGTGCGGTGAGTGGCTGCTTCGAGAAGCTGTGCCGAGAAGTCGGGGGTGTTTGGGAATATCAAGGCACAGCTAAAGACCAAGAGAGCTGTTCCTTGATATTCCCAAAGATATACCATTCACATACACATACACATACACATACACATACACATACACATACACATAAACATACACATACACATACACATACACATACACGTACACATACACATACACATACACATACACACACACACACACACACA
>SZWC01003502.1:63449-94198 GCA_023375785.1 Penium margaritaceum
ATACACATACACATACACATACACATACACATACACATATACATACACATACACATACACATACACATACACATACACACACACACACACACAAATACACATACACATACACAAACACATACACATACACATACACATACACATACACATACACATACACATACACATACACATACACATACACATACACATACACATACACATACACATGCACATACGGAGACACATGCACACATACACATACAGTTACACATACACATATACATGTATATGTAGATACACATATACATACACAGATACATACACATATACATATGCAGATTTATATACACATTCATACACATAAACATGTACACACAAGGGGAGCACCTCGTTCACTCGCTACCTAGTGACCCCCTATGAACGTTCTCATTTGAGATTAAGTGTTCTTCTACCTTTGCACCCAGACAATTGACTCGAAGCATCTAAACTTGTGACCTGGGTAGGAAGGCCCTAGAGCACACTCGTACTGTCACCTAAATTCACGTAAATGAGGTACTTCTTGTTCCAATTATTCTTTTAGGTTCTTATATAGACGTGCTCGCGTGTCCATTGCAAAAAATCTGGGATTAGCCCATGGACTTTGCCCATTCTCGTTTCCCAACAAACCTTGGCTCAATCTCATCCTGTTCCCTCTATTGGAAGCCAACGAAAGGTGCATAGATTCCCAAACAAGGCCTTAGATGTAAGGACCTAGTGTTCTCAAAGGCTGAAATTCAGAATTTGGACTTTGAGTTTCTTGTTTTAAAAATTTGCAGTCGGAAATGTCTTTGGAATCAAATAGTTGGTAAATTCATAAACTCCTCATTAATCGACAAATGGTAATAAGCAGTCACCAAGACATTACAAGACACCCAACCTTGGAATAATACTTACATCACAAAAGGCTCCTAAATTTAGGAGAATACAAGAAACACTTTGGTAGTTTTTGGTGATTTCCTCAAAGATTTACATGGCATGTTTGGTCAGTCACAATCTGCCCTTTGGCCTGGGGAGTTTGATCAAATATCAGTTGTGAAGTTAGGAATCCTTAATTTTATCACGGGTATATTTCATTGGTTTTATTTACATTTGCTGAAACATACAATGTACACCCTGAAATTCGATGACCGTTCCCACTCAATTTCATGACTCGGTGAATGGGGACTCCCGTTTGACATCTCAGCTCAACAGAAACTGCATATCTCTGTGGCAACCAGTCAAATCAACAGAACAAAACTGTATTCTGTGATTACGTGTTACGCGTCTCTACGTGTTGTGTCAGAGGCGCTCACTTGGCAGAGCCTGCATGCCAGGGCATTGGGTAACCAAGACACTCTCGTGATGTAAATTTTGGAATCAAAAACCTGACCTGATCCCTACAAATTGCTATTGCTACATGGAAACACAACATAATGGCTGAATCGCCTCAGCATGGAGATGTTTGTAGTGGCACACTGTATTTGATGCATCCAATCAAGAGTTATTTCAGTTCCTGGATTAATTTGTGGAACCACCAGGTTCCACGAAGTTTCACAACAAAACAAATAGTTGTTATCAAAATCACCATATAGAATGGGCATCAGCCATGAGTTTTTCATTCTGTGTGAGGCTGCAACCTGGCCGAGGCTGCCTACACTGAATGTTTGTATCTGGCCACTCGAGTTCTCCCTCTCCATTGCTTGACCTAGACACATTGAAGGAGTCACTATTAGTTGAGGATGCAACACTCTAACACGTAGCAAATGAAATTGGGCCAATGAAGAGCATGGTGTCTTCCTCTCAAATGGAAGGTTTTAAAGGCAAAGTGGGTCTTTCACAAGGAGTTGAAGCCGGACGACTCACTGGATTACTACAAGGATAACTCGAGGCTTTGGGATTTTTTGCAGGTTGAGGCTATCAACTACACCTATATGTTTTCACCCATTAGGAAAACATGTTTGGATGTTTTCAATCAGCACGACAGGAAGCGCCATCAGATGGATGTGATCAATGTGTTCCTCTATGGGACACTACACAACGAGATCTACACGGGCTAGAATCCAGGTATTGAGAAAAACACCAATTTTTGGCATCTACATAAAATCCATCATAGTCTCAAGTAATCACCGCAATGATGGGAACTGGTGGTCATAGGCACAATAAGGCAAGAGGGATGTATCCAGATCAAGTGTGACTCAGCACAATCTCTGCGTGTGGCACCTGGCCCCTTGACCACCATCGTGGTCTATGTTGAAAATCTCATGGTCGCATTTCAATCCTAGAAGGCCACGAATGAGGCCAAGGCAGTCCTCCAGGATAAGTTAAGAATGAAGGACCTGGAGCTTGTTGAATTCCTCATTGGGATGGAGATCATTGTAAATCATAGGCGGCGGTAAAACTTCTCCACTAGGCAAGGTTTGTACGAGTTTTAAGGGAGTGCTTTTCTGACCTTTTTGGTGTTGTCTCTACAACCTACAACCCCATCACACCGGATGTGTTGGACACCCTGAAGGGTAATGATCTACCTTGAACCTGTGCATTCTTAGCTAACAGATATATTTGGCCATGACCACGCCACCCATTACTGTCTTTGCTATCAACCTCCTTACATGGTTCTCACAGTGGTAAGAGCCCTGCATGCACCTATGCATGTGGTAAAATACCTGTTTTCTACTCTGTACCTTGTGCTTTGTTACTGTCAGCAATGCTCACTGGTTTTTGACGGCTATGGTGACACTGACTAGGCCAAGAGCCCTGATGGGAGGAGTTGAGGAAGCTATGTGTTCCTTCCAGGTGGCAGGATATAGTTATGGTGCAGTGGTGCTAGCAAGGATGCTTAGCTCATGGTAGGTACATTATATTTTACTATGGGTTAGGACAACAGCGTTTGTATGGTTGCAGCCCTTGTGCGTGAATTTTGTCATTCTAACCATTCTTCTACAATATGTTAACCAGAGTGCTTTTGCCAGTGCAGAAAAATCCATTGGGTTTGATGCACATGCAAATCACATTATTGTGGGGCATCATTTTGTGCATAACTTGGTACAGTGGCAGGTGATCCTTGTTTTTTGGATTAGCACAGATGTGTAGTAGACTGACTTCCTGACCAGGGTATCGGCGTGTGGAGATTTTGAAGTGGGCATTCATTTTTGCAGGATCCTCCCCTTGTCAAAGGGTACCTGATATTGGTGTGCATGTTTTGTAATACTCGTGGTAGTCAACCGGTTGTCTCACTTCATCTTAATAACAACCTCAGTGACCGCCAAGGAAACAGTGCAAGTGTTCCTAAACAACTTCATTTGACTACACACCATTCTCCTTTCTATCACCAAAGATAAGGGGCTAAGATTCACTGGGATGTTTTGGCGGGAGCTGATGACTCACTATGGCAATTGGATTTAGCTATCGAAGGCTTTCCATCCCCAGACTCACAACCAGTCTGAGTGGACCAATCACACGCTCAAACAACAACTTTAAACTCTGTGCGACCCATGTGGCACTGTTCGGAGGTCAAATTACTGAACGTTGAGCTTGCATACAACTGTGCGACATCTGCCGCCACTCGAAAGATCCCGTTTAATGTAGTTTATGGAAAACTCCCATCAACTCCGGCGGGTTTTTAAAGTTTATTCAGCATGTCAACAGCCAATACCCAATGGCACGACGTCAAGAGCAGTCGGGGTGAGACTCGCCAAATGCTTGCAAAGACACAATGGGGAGGGGAGGACAGACGCGGTACATGCCAAAGGTTGCCATGGGCGGTGGCGTGCAGAATGACAAGACCGGACGGACGTAACGATACAGTGCCAATGCCACGCGAGTGCAGAATGTCCATGCTCATGTGATCAAGGGCAATGATGGAAAGAAAGCTGAGCTCAAGACCTGGGACAAAGAGGACGTCGGTCACAAAAACATCACCTGCAGGACCACGGAAACGAACCACGCCGACGTCGCGGACAGGTAACACCTGTCCGGAGCCCGTCCTGACACCGGACACATCACCAACAGGGCCAAGCACACTGAAGGCCTTGCGAGAGGCGGTCATGTGATGCATGGCACCGGAGTTGATGATCCAGTTATCGACAGAGTCCTTGACCGGAGTCGCTAAATCATTAACAGTCACATGGCAGCAAGCAAGTGACGCGGATGCGGTGGACGGTGACGCGAACCGAGATTGTCAATCATCAAGCAACACAACATCATCATAGAGAGGGGCAGAGGGCATGGGAGACGATGAGGCGGATGAGGAAGCAGGACATGATCGCAGCTCAGTCTCAGTCATGCAAGGCAGGGCAGACGGACAGGAGGTTACGCAACTCGCACTTCCCTTGGAGGGAGGGTGAGGCAGGCCGAACTAGAGTGCGATGAACTGCTCTAACAGATGCTCATAGGTGGACAGTCCGAGAGTGTAGACGGAGTGCGGAGTGACAACGCCGGAGCCCGGATTGAAGGAGGACTACGCAGGATATGGAAACGGAGGCACCGATGGCTACGGATGATGTTGTTGTGGAGCTGGCAACGGTGGGACCAGCGGGGCTGTCGGAGGAGTGGTGCTACTGGACAGGATGGAGGCATCAGGGCCGGCAATAGCAACGGCGGCAGAGGCGAGACGACGCTCACGCTGGCGACACATGGTGGCGATGACGCACGCCTTGTCCGTCGGTAATGGGCAAGTGTACCACCCGTGTCCTAGCTCACCACAATTGTGGTAGACCGAGCCACAACCACTAGACCCAGTCGGTTGCTGCTACTGCTGAGGGCCCTGGCCCTTCTTGCCCTTGCGCTTCTTCTTCGTCGACGATGAGGAGCTAGTGGATGCAGCTGCTGCAGGGGAAGCGACGGCCACAGAGGCAATTGCAGGGGAGGCGAGGGCCTCTGTGCGTTGGATGCGGGTTTCCAGTTGAGCTTCCTCAATTGTGAGAAAGAGCTCGTATGCCGAGCGCATGAGGGTTCCCTCGGCGGCCATAGTGGAAAGGACATCCTTAGAGAAGTGGACGAAGACGTCGGCATATGCGTCGGTGGCACCATGCTTGATGGTGAGCAGTGCGGCCAGAGGGGGTGGAGTAGAGGTACCTAGGCAACGGAGGATGTCCTCAACCCGCTGCCAAGAATATGTGACTGTCTCGGTCTCCCCCAAGTGCATGGAGTTGAAATCCCGCAACAGAAGGCTGGTCTTAGCCTCACTAAATAGGCGATGGAGATGGATGAGAACGTGCCATGCGGTCGCAGGGTCTGGGGTTGCACCGGCGGTAAAGTCGCCGAGGAAGGGCTCTAGGGCTAGGCATGAAGCCGGAGGAGTGACTGGGACGAGGGAACGGACAGCGCGACCAACGACATACAACTGGTCGGCCTGGGTGGAGTCGTACAAAAGAGTGAATTATGCCCACAAGCCCTCATCTTGTGCCGAGATGCGGAAAGTGAGTTCCCCGCTCCGGAACTGTACGCCAGCCTGAAGCGGCGGGGACGGGGTCTCAAAGTCCTTTGGCCTACGGTGGGCATCCAGAGTGGGGCCAAGGACTGAGGTCACTGTCTGTCGCTGGCACTGAGTCTGCTGTTGCGCCAAGTAATGCGTGGAAGACGGCACAACGGGGCTGGCGTGCCCAGGAGGAAGGAGAGGTGGCAAGGCACTAGTGTGAGTCTGTGATGCCAACGGTTGTTGTGTTGCAAGTTATTGTGTCAGTACGGCAAGCTGTTGCTGAATGGCGGCCAGGGGGTCAGAGGTGCCAGCGACGAAGCCTATAGACTGTTGTTGTTACTGCTTCTACTACTGCTGCTGCTGCTGCTACTGCTACGACTACTGCTACTGTTGTTGTTGTTGCTGCTACTACTACTACTTTTGCTGTTGCTGTTGCTGTTGCTACTATAACTAATGCAGCTACTACAAGAAAGGGGGGCTGGGGGTCCCCCCAACAGAGGAGGACCCCTCCCCACTGGGGCTGTTAGCCATGGTGGATTTTGTTGCCCCCTTGTTTTTTGTGTGTGTTGCTGATGCCAGCTGTGACGTCAGCCTAGGATGGCTGACGTCAGCTGCTGCTACTGCATTTTCTACAAGGTTGCTACAGTAGAGTGTCGGCCTCTGTTTTTCTTTTCTTGTTTTTTGTGTTTGTTGATGACGTCAGCAATGATGTAAGAATTGACGTTA
This sequence comes from Penium margaritaceum, assembly GCA_023375785.1. Taxonomy (NCBI): domain Eukaryota; kingdom Viridiplantae; phylum Streptophyta; class Zygnematophyceae; order Desmidiales; family Peniaceae; genus Penium; species Penium margaritaceum. Next base: position 69,592 of record SZWC01003502.1, read on the forward strand.
GCTGACGACTGCTAATGTTTGCATCGGCTGGTACTGGGGCCGCTGCTGTATCAGCTGTAGGGCAGCTGCTGCTACTACTGTAGCTACTGCTGCTACCGCTGTTGGTGCTGCTGCTGTTACTGGTCTGTGGTTGCAGCAGCTGCTGTGGTTGCTGCTGCTGCGGTTGTTGGTATAGCAACAGCTCCGTGTACTGCTACAGTTGCTTCTGCTGCGACTGTTATTGTAGTAGCAGTAGCTGCTACTGCTGCTGTAGATGCTAAGCTACTACGTGCTGCTACAGCTGTTATGGCTGCTACAACGGCTATGACAATGGCTACAACCGCTGTAAGGCCGCTGGTGGGGTGGGGGAATTTCTTTCCTTGTTTTTTTTTCTCTTTTCAGTTGGTCACAGCGAGCTCGCTCTTCGTTGTGAGCAGCGAGCTGCGAGAAGCGAGCTCGCTGCTGGCTGCTTGTAATTCGCTGCTCACTGCAAGCAGCGACCTTGCTACTTGCAGCTCACTGCTCATGGCGAGCAGCAAGCTACGAGCAGCTGCAACTACTGCTACTACTGGATATTGTAGTGGCTGCTGTTGGCTGCTACTGCTGCTAGCTACTGCCGGCTGCTGCTCGTTGCTACTGCTGCTGCAGCCTGCTGCTACTGCTACTTACTACTACTGCTACCGCTCGCTGCCGATGCTGCTGCTAATATGAGGTGTTGCTGCTAGCTTCTGCTGCTGCTTGCTGCTACAGACTGCTGCTGCTGTGAGCTACTCCGAGTTGCTATTGCTGGCGGCTGCTACTGCTACGCGCAGCTGCTGCTGCCTGCTACTGCCACTGCTCGTTGTTGCTGCCATTATAGGCTGCTACTGCTTGCTGCTACTGCCAGTCACTGCACCTGGGTGACGTAACAGCGTGCATCGTCGCCAGCAGGTGTCTTACGCGGCCTGCCGCTCACCTCCTCGCGTCACGCGTGGGGTTCAGTGCTGCCGGAAAATTCCGGCAGCATTTCCCCTGGCGCAGTGGTCGTGGGAAACAAATCTGACGCTGCCACCAGGCGGGTCAATGCTGCCAGAAAAAATCCGACAGCATTTCCCATGCACTGGAACGTATGGGGGTCGGCCGACATAGTCACGCATATGTACGCCAGTTGTCTGCTGCTGCTGCTGCTGCTACACTCTGGCTCTGATACCAAGCTAGAAACTGCTAAAGTGCAGGTTGGGGCAGTGGCGTTGTTGATGTAGCATGCGGGCTTTCACGCTCGTTGGCTGCCCCCTCAGTCTGTGCTCTAGAGTCTAAGTCTGAGTGCTCTGAGTTTGTTACTCAGAAGTGCGTGCGCCAGTGTTAGCGCCAGAAAGCAACTGTGGTCTCCCTTGTTGTTCATTCTTCATTAGGAATGAAGAATGAACAACAATGGGAGACCCCTCCAAGTTCTAGCTCCCTCCCAGCTCTGTAGAGCTTGTTACTTAGCTAACCAGCCAATCAGAAAATAGACCTAGACCTATTTTCTGGCAGGCAGGGTTTTCTCGGTAAGCCCTGCCAGATGGCTGACAGCCCAAGACCCGGGCGTCATCCGTTTTTCCTGAAAACTGGACCATACCATAATATCGATGCTGTGAACGCAGTCGTGCGGTCAGGAACAGCTAGAAAAATAGCAGCAAAGAGTTATGGCTGCCCGAACCCAGGCAGTGCCTATGATGGTCCATGATGCCAAAAAGTGCCACGCAACATGAGATATGGACCCTAAGCAGAGCATGACGCTGCAGACGCAAAGGTACAGTCAGATCCAGCGCTAGATGCATGCGGACAACATCTTCAGTGGCAGTGACTGCAGGCGGCCTGGCCGTCGAGGAGGCCTGCTGATGGAGCTGAGCACGTTGCCGCAGGGAGGAGGCTCCAGCAAACTGTGTGTAGGCCTCAGCGTGCGTCAGCTCCACCGGACGACACTCCAGCAGCGTCGAGTCTCGCCGTCAGTCATCTGCACGCCGATGTACACGAGCTCGGAGGACACAACAGAGCATAATAAGAGATGCAAAAAAACCAACACAAAAGCAACCGTTCCCCCACCACGCGGGACAAAAAGTAACCATCCGCCCAATCACCGCAACAAAATAAACCAGCCGCCTACCCCTTTTTTCCATTCTGGATCGCAACATGTGTCACAAACCTGACATGGAAAGAAGTGCAATGGTGCATCATGCTGATCCACAGTGAACGACAAAATCAGGTCATGCATGGATGCCATATCGTATGTGGCGACAACATGACATGTTTTTTTATACGTTTCCAGGTGTTGTGATTTGAGTCGTGCCTGTGTGCCTGTACAACTTACTATTACCACTCGGTTGTTTCCATGCTTCTGGAGATCCCTGATGCAGACCTAGCTAGCACTGGAGCACCGACGAGTGGTGGCTCCACCCACCAGCAACTGTCCGACAACCGCCAAGCATCTTGGGTGCTTGCTGGGGTGCTCCAGAGTTGCTAGAGTTTTCTGGGTGGATTGGCTCTAGAGCTCTATGTGCATGTTTTGCATTCTGTATACACCGATGTATGCTAGACGTAGGCATGTTACCAGTCGTAGCGTCCAACTGAAGATTTTTCATCTCTAGATTTTTCTGAAGATTTTGCCGTTTTGATGACTGTACGTAGCGTAAAGTTAGAATTCATTAGGGCATGCAGGCCCATGCAAACGCGAACATGAGTTCTAAGTTTGAGTGCATCACAAAACGGCAAGAATCTGGCTAAGTATGGAATGCAGAATATGATAGAACAAGACGGTTTAGAAATGAGCCCCTAGCGTGCGTACCTAGGGGCGCCAGCAGCTAGCCGCACCGGGCCACGTCACCCCCACTGAGCCCCAACGAGTCAGCGAGGAGACTACACTGCATACACCATGTGAACAACAAAGGTGGTCTCCTCGAGGCACCTGAATAGCTCACCGAGTGCCCGAGTCTCGACCACCGAGAAAATACGAGCAGTGTTAGAAACACTCGAAATCAGCACCTAGCCATCACAAATGGCTTTCCGAACATCGGAATCACTACTACAGACTTCGGGAATCCTCGTTGCACCGGTATAGTCCACCGGGTGTGCGGGTCTCAACCCACCGAGAAAACTCTCATAGCTCCCGACAAGCCAACCAGGTAGTCGGAACGCATCGACCACGTCTCGCCGGCACTGTCGTAGGTGCTCGAGAAGTCTCGGGACACACCGGGGACCCGTCATGTTGTCACACTCTAATGTACCCTAGAACACCAACGTGAGGTATATGGGTAATCCATCGGCGTCGGTCATGACGGGTGGAAGCCATACAAACCAACACGTCATGGCCATAACAGTGGTTTTGGGCTGGTTTTAGGATCAAATGACCTTGTGGTATGCATCACCCTATTGTGATGTGAGTCGTCCACGTCCATTGGTATATCTTACTGTGACCACTCGGGCATGTCCATGCTCGTGAAGATCCCTGATGCGGACCCATCTGGCATCGGTGCACTGAAGGGTGGTGGCTCCACCACCAGGAGCTGCCAGATAGCTGCCATGATCTCAGGGTTCTTGCTGGGGTGTTCTGCAGCTTTTCTGCAGTCACTATAGTTTTCTCGGTGGACTGGCTCTCAAGCCCGATTGGCATGTTTTACATGGTCTTTCCACCGATCGGTGCCGGACTTGTGCGTGTGGCCAATGGTAGCGTCCGGCTTGAGATTCTGCATCTCGAGGTTCAGACAACGTTGTGTTTCAATGCCTGTGCGCGGGGTTATGGCCAAAACAATGGTTTGGGGCCAGTTTTGGGAGAGATTAGCACTGCCGCGTGCATCACCCGCCGTGCGCCGCAGCAGGTATTTATGTTGTTTGCCTGTCAGTTTTCATCTCTCCTTGCATTTCTAAGCTATTGGAGCTTATGAGATATTGCACGTTTCTCGAGCCCAACTCTTGTTGTTTCTTGCCTTTGCTTGCTAGTGTGCCAACTGAGTGGACTGTGACGCCACGTCAGCAGCAGCAAGGCTAGGAAGCTTCCTAGCAGTTTCTCTTGGTATCAGAGCAGCGATGCATCCCTCGCTGAGTTGCGTAGCAGAGACGTAGCAGTGACGGCAACAGCGAGAGTCACAGCTAATGTCACGGTCCTAGGAGGACCCACCAAGCTACGGCGACCCGTCGCAGCAGATTGCAGTAGCAGAGACACCCTTGCAACCGCATCACCACGCCACCACCATGGGACAAGGGTTTTCCAACCATATTCAGTAGCAGTTGAGGCATGTGATGTTGAGAAGGGGTCTGTGAAGGGTCTCAGAAGCTTCACTCAGGTCGCACCAACCACCCCTCCGGGACCTGAGTGAGTGCAACTGCCCCATTTGACCACCATTTTGGGCTCTTGCAAAACCCAATCCATCGCATCCACTCCTGCCTTATTTCATGCCCCGACTCCAGGAAATGAAACAATGCTCTCAGATCTGGATTTTTTCCGGATTTTGGGCTGAAAAGAAAACGGTAACATTTTTTCACCCCTTTGAAGGTTATTTTTGTACAAAACCACCGCCACTGCAGTCAGCATCCTCTGGCACATAATTGCTCCGAATTTTGCTTCATTTGGACAACCTTCATGCTGACATCATCATTGTAGGTGATGATGTCAGCACCAACACAGCCAAATGTTTTGCTGAAACATCATGTGTTTTGAGCGTTCTAAATCGTCGAGAAACGCCTACAGTTTGTGAGTCTGACAACATTGACGTTTGGACCCATACTGAGTGGCACCGATGTCGCCGGTCTGTGACAAGGGCATGGGGCTAGGAGACCCCTCCTCTTCCTCCTCTTCGGACATCATGATTCCACGATCAGTCACTCGCAATGGACGAGCTTCTTCAGGCGAAGGATGAGATGCACCGCCAGCAGCAACGTCAGACCGATGAGCTAGGGGAGATTACGGAATTACTTAGGGTCGTTCTCGGGCCTCACAGACAACACCAGGAGGACCTATTGCACCTGTACCATCCGTTTAGTATTGTATGCCCTATACAACACCACGGCCTCAGCACCCCTCATCACATGTTGACACTTGGGATGAGGAGATGGAGGATGACACACGCAAGGACGAGATTCACGTCTTTGAGGATCGCATTTGTGAGCTTAGGTTGGGGTCCCAGCCTCGTACCCCACCACCTTCTCGCCGTCATGACCAGCCACGTCATTCAGAGGCATTCACTTTTTATGACGTTTCTCTCACTGGTGGTCTCCCTGTGCCTCGTGCACCATCTCCCAAGCCTGAGGACGCCCTCCCCACGAGGCGGCGACCAAAGGACTTTTAGACACCTCCACTCCGTTACGACAGCAATGAGGGTTTTGATTGTTGGGAGACCCTGCTTCAGGTTTGGACCGACTCTGCGGGCGTCTAGCCCTAATACCATAGCTAGTACCAGACTCGCGATGCTCACCAGGTGTAGAAAGCAGCGAGAGCGATATGCGGTCAGCTCTACGCCATGTCGTAGGAGATTGTGGTCAACTTTCGTCCCTTTCTGGGTGAGGTTGGGACCGGGACTAGAGCAGACGCAGGCCAGGGGTGGGAGCTGGCCTTGACACTACTCGCTGCAGAGACCCATGCAGCGAGGGCGGCTTGACTGCGTGATTTTGACTCCCTCCGCCTGTGTCCCACGTAGCTCGCAGCAGACTATTGGCGACGTGTCATGCACCTTTATACGTGTTTTGGGACAGGTGGCGAGACACAACTACGGGCACTCAACACCATCATGATGGGGGTGCACTTGGAGCACGTGAAACTCTTTACGGGCTTCAACCGTACGGCCCTCTCTGAGATTTTGGAGGCACTACAACTGCTTCCTTGGTCTCATCGCTACTTTCTCCAGGCGACATCGGCTCATGAGGCTGGTTTCGCCCACTAGCAGAGTCCACTTGTTGCAACAGTGATTGTGACCCCCCCCCCCTACGCCTCTATCCCAGTTAACCAGACCCACCTTCACCACTTTCTCCTCCTCCTCCTCTACCCCGAGCGGCCAGACTCAGGGAGTTGCAGCGGCCACATAGAGGAAGAAGGGAAAAAAATGGCATAGCAAGGGACGACACCAGTAATAGCAGCAACCAATGAGTAGTGGCAGTGGACGTTCTGTCCACTGCAACAACTCTGGGGACACTCACCGCTACACAGAGTGTGAACAGCCCCTTCATTGGCCTCGGATGATGCGCGGCCTCTAGGTGACGCATACGTAGCGGATGTCATCCAGCGACACACGGACAAGTCGTGCTGTGCCCACAACTTCAGCAAACGCAGCCGCTTCACTAGGCAGCAGTGGTGATATGTACCCTCGGGATCGCACGATCGTGGAGCTTTATCAGCTACTGGCACTTCGTACTCTGGGAGGTGTGAGTGTGTTGTCACAGCCGAGTGGTTCCTAGAAAGTTTGTCCTACTGTGTCCGTTGCCCGTGATGATGCTTGTGGGAGAGCTCAGTCGGTCCGTATTGAGGATGGACCTGATAGTACCGACTGGCTTGACAAGTCACATGTCCGTGCTGTTTGTCATTATTCCAAGTGCTTCTCGTCCGGCAGAGGCAGAGTGTTCTATTGCATGTTGTTCAGTGTCAACGACTTGTCATGAGCTGAGTAGCACCTGGATCATTGACTCTGGTGCCACCCATCACATGACTTGTCATCGTAGTGACTTCATCGTGCTCGGTCCTGTGACGTCAATCCATTCACACAGGGTCTGGTCAGTCGTTGGCTGTGTAGGGGGTTGTGGTTGTGTGGTTTGATGGTCTGTGTGGTCCATTGTACATTTTCGATGTGCTCTTTGTCCCTTCTCTTGAGCTCACCTTGCTCTCTATTTGTGCTTGTACTAGGGTGGGTCTCTCTGTTCAACATTCCGCTGAATTTGCTATTGTGACTTCTCTTGACACTCGTGCTGTTGTAATTCGTGCCTCAGTTGTCAACAACTTGTATCGTGTGTCTCGTACCACTTCCTCTGCCTTGTTTCCTTCCTCAGAACCTACATGTGTGTTTGTCACTAGTGTTCTCTCTTCAGAACACCAGCGTTTGCTGCATTTCCGCCTTTGCCATGTGAGCTTGGACAATGTGTCCAAGCTCATTTGGACTCAGCCAGCCCTTGGTCTTAACGCGACTTCCTTTAAGAAGCCGTCCAAGACCGATAGCCTCTCTTGTGCTGAGGGTAAGATGCATCGCTGCACTTATCGCGACTCCACCTCACGGGCACTACGGCTGCTTCAATTGGTCTACTCAGACCTTCTCGGTCCCCTTCTTGTCGAGTCCCTCTCAGATCGGGGGCGATATGTCCTCACTCTGACCGATGACCTTACCCGGATGAGGTTGTTCTACAGCATCTTCCACGAGAGCAATGCCGCCTTGGCAGTTTGCCTGTGGCTGGTGATGGCTGAGCGCTAGTCTCGTCAGACCCTCCACACGTTCCACAAGCCAACACCTTTTCATGATTGTCCTGTATCCTCTCCCCTTCCCACCGAGCCTAGAGTTATTGTGGCTATGGACTAGTCGGTTGCTATGTAGTCAGAGGTGAGCACCTTAGCTTCGGGCTACTCTCATCAGCCGGGTGGTCGTCTTCAACCACTTGCGTCCAGGGCTCAGCGGACAGCCGATTCGGTACGTAGACGCTCTACTCGCAGTGTTCAGAGTGGCGATTCTGGCACAAAGGCCCTTGGCCTGAGTGTCCTAGCGGACAACAGAGAGGTGCACCTGGCGTGACCTGTCGGGCATGAGTTGGTCTCCCGAGAGTTCTCGGTCGCTTGCGATGCCGCAACCAACCTTGTTGTGGTCAGACTGAGTCCGGAGGTATGTGTCTTAGCCACTTGGAGCTCTCCCTTAATGACACCTGATCCAGGCATGTTGAAGGAGGCACTCTCAACTGAGGATGTAAAGTTGTAGCGTGTTGCTTGTGAGGATGAGCTGAGAGCCATCCGTGAGCATGGTGTCTATGAGCTTGTCGACCTCCCGTCCGTACGGGAGGCTATGTAGGCCAAGTGGGTTTTTTCCAAGAAGGTGAAGCCTGATGTCACACTGGATCGCTATAAGGCTCGCTTGATAGCCAAGGGGTTTTCACAGGTTGATTGTGTCAATTTCACTTAAATATTTGCACCTGTTGGCTGCATGACCACCACTTGCGCTCTGTTTGGAGTTGTTGCTCACCATGACTGGGAGTTGCACCAGATGGATGTGAGCAACGTGTTCCTCCATGGCACCTTAGAGGAGGAGATCTAAATGGTCCAACCACTTGGATTCGAGGTCGGTGACAAGGTCCGGGGCTTGCGCAAGGCCTTGTACGACTTGAAATAGTCACCCAGGTGTTAGAACTTGGAGGGCACCGGCACACAGACACATGCCTGTTACGTGCAGAGTGACAAGGACCCATCCCTCTTTCTCACACAGACAACTGAGAGCTCCACCGTCATCCTGGCCTATGTGGATGACGTCTTGATCGTATCTCCTTCTAAGGAGGCCGTGAAGGAAGCCAAGACAATCATTCAAGCTTCCTATAGGATGAAGGACCTTGGTCCTGCAGCTATGTTTCTTGGTATGTGTTGCTTGAGATTGCATGTGATCCTCAGCGGCAGACACTCTTGCTTCACTAGGTACATTACGTCCACGTTGTGGGTGAGCGGTTTGCTGACCTCCTTGGTGCAGTTCCCACAGCCTCCATCCCCATCACACCTGATGGATAGGATGCTCTGAAGGTGGATGACCTAGTACAACTGGGTAGACAGTGGACGTGACACTGTACTTGCACCCGATTGGGTGCAAGTACAGTACCCTTTGATGTACTTGGCCACTACCACACGGCCAGACATTGCCTTTTTTGTCAACCAACTTGCACAATTCTCACAGTGTCCTCCGGCGAGAGCCCTTAACGCAATTGTGCAAGTGGTGTGGTATGTGGTCCCCATAGTGTACCTTAGTCTCTGATTTCAACGACAGTTTTTGGTGGTAGTCAACGGCTACTCAAACAATGACATGGCATGGAGCCCTAATGGGCGTAGTTGTATAGGCTACGTGTTCCTGCTGGGTGGTGCTGATGTGTCATGGCATAGTGAAAAGCAGGGATGTATCATACTTAGCTCATTAGAGGCTGAGTATGTTGTGTTGGTGGCTGGGGCTGCTAAGGCGGTGTGGCTGCAACGTATGTTTCGTGAGTTGCGTAAGTGTGTGCCTTGCATCTTTCTGTACTGTGACAACCAAAGTGCTCTCTCCATTGCATAGAACTCTGGTGTAGTTCATGCACGCATGAAGCATATTGCTGTTGAGCATCACTTTGTGCGTGATCTTATGGAACGACATGTGATCTCCGTCATCTCGGTCAGCACGGACATGCAACGGGCTGACTTCCTGACCAAGGGACTAGCAAGAGAAAATTTCATGATGGCCATTCATTCTGTCGGGGTTCGCCCCTTCCCTGAGAGTGGCTGGGAGTGGGGTGTGTGAGCATGGACTATTGAGCATCTTGTTACGCACCTATGTCAGTTTTGCACGTGTATGGACATGCGTACCATCGGGTCATGGGGAAGTGTTGTGATTTGAGTCGACCCCGTCTATTGGTACAACTTACTATGACCACTCGGTCGTGTCCATGCTCGTGCAGATCCCTGATGTAGACTCAATTGGCACCGAAGCACCGAATGGTGGTGGCTACACCCACCAACAGCTGCCAGAAATCTGCCACGACGTTTTGGGTGCTTGCTAGGGTGCTATGCAATTTTTTAACAGTCGTTGGAGTTTTTTCGGTGGACTGGCTCTCGAGCCCGATTTGCATGTTTGGTATTGTCCGTCCACTGGCTTGTGTGTGTGACCAGTCATAGCAACCGGCTCAACATTCTGCATCTCTTGGTTCCGACGGAGTTGCGTTTGGATGCCCTTGCGCGAAGTTATGGCCAAAATAGTGGTTTTGGACTGGTTTTAGGATAAACTGACACTACCGCGTGCGTCATCCGCCGTGCGCCGCGGCAGGTATTTATGATGTATGCTTGTCAGTTGTCATCTGCCTCTGCATTTCTAAGCTATTGGAGCTTATGAAACTTTGCGCATGTCCTTAGTCCAACTCTTGCTGTTTCTTGCACTTGCTTGCTTGCTTGTGCACCAGCTGACTGGACAGTGTGGAAACGACAGTAGCAGCAAGGCTAGGAAGCTTCTTAGTAGTTTCTCACACCCATTATGTGCCATGAAAGGTATTTATGCAATGTGCTTGTCAGTTTTGATTTCTCTGTGCATTACTAATCTATTGGATATTATGAGACTTGGCGCGTCTCCCTAGCTGAATCCTTTCTGTTTCTTGCACCTGTGTGGCTGCTAGTAGTCCATTTGACTGGACAGTATTACCATGCCAGCAGCAATTAGACTAGGAGGCTTTTTAGTAGTTTCTCATGGTAATAGAGAAACGACAACTTGCGTGCTTAGCTGCACTACAGAGACGTAACATCGGAAGCAGATATGTGAGTTATTACAATAGTCGTATCTTGGGACCCGTCCCAACAGACATCAATAGCACTCGTCCAACGTCGGTAGCAGCGCCATCATTGCAGAACCGCTAAAGTAGTAGCGGCAACAAAAATCTGCTATAGCCACACAAAGCGGCTGTGGAAACACTGGGTAACAGCATCACCCTATGTGGTTACGACCAGCGACACACAACGAAAGGGGATGAACAACTCGCAGCAGCAGTTTGCAACAGCGGGTGCAAGCAGCGATAGTAGCAACGAGCACCAGTAGCAACAACATCAGCCGTGTGCAGCAGCAGCAGCCCAGAGGCAGCAGCATCATCATTATAGCTGTTGTACTGCCAGCTTCAATAGCAGCAACACCAGCATTGTAACAGTGGAAATAGCTATAGAAGTGGAGTGGTAGCAATAGCGACCACAGTAGCACCAATATTGTGCAACAGAACTCACAATCACTGTTCTGCATAACAATGTAGAATCTACAAAGCTGCGCAGCTGCACAAGGGAATGATGTGGTCCTCCCACCTCCCCTTTTCTTGGTCAAGCGGAGTCCATGTGACTTCCAAAAGAAAAAGACCAGCTTCGCTAGCGTAACTTACTCTATAGTTATCTTGTACACCATTGTTTTTCCGCTAGCGAAGTTTTTGGCTGGTGTTATCTTAGGTTGGGCTAACGTGACTATTTTGGGATCAAAACATCATTGACCCATCATGGTTCTTGCCAGTATTTTAAATCCTTGAGATACCTTGTCGGTTTCTCGTTCTAACAACTTTCATGTTCAGACCCATACTGAGCACCCCACGTGGCACCCTCCAACAACAAGGGAAAGGGGCTTAATCCTAATTCCGGCTTTGGCTCCGTAACTGACACATCCGGACTTTGCTCCCAGGCCATTGGCTCCCTATTCCACGTGCAGGAGGACATCCGTCAGCAGCAGGCGCCGCAGGCGGCCACCATGGAGGAGATTCTCTCTATACTACAGAGAATGGAGCAGCTTTCTCCAGCCATAGCCAGAGCACCATAGCATGATGTTCAACAATAGTGCGTGTAGGAGTAGGGCATGTAACAATAATTGTGGGCTAGAGACGACAACAATAGTGATGATAGCGATGGCTGATAATAGCAGTCACGAGGCTCTTTAGTGCCCAGTCCTTATGCTTCTGGCCTCTGGTGGCAAGAAGTTGACGAGGAGATAGGTCGTCACCAGTTGGGTCAGCAGACCACTTTTGCACAAGATCCCGGGTTGCCTGTACTTTAATTCTCGCTGCGTTGCTTTCCTTTGGTGGGCTTTTAATTCCTCATGCGCTTAAGTGTACCACTGAGGCCACCCTTTCCACGGACTGGTGGCTGAAGGATTTCAAGGCCCCACCACCATGCTACGATAGGGATGTTGAGTTCGACGCTTGGGGGACCATCTTCCAGGTGTGGGCTGATGTGGAGCGCGTTTGGCCATATTACTTGAGCCAATATCAGATAGACGACCCCCACCAAGTGCAGGTTGCGATGAGATCCATGTGTGGCTTACTCTGCGTTTTTCCCCAGGACATTATTGCTGACTTCTGCCCGTTCCTGGGGGCCCCTAGTACGGGCACTGGAGCGGATCCCCGCCATAGCTGAGAGTTGGTCCTAACCCTACTAGGAGCCGAGACCCATGCGACGATGTCATCATGTCTCCGGGAGTTTAGCTTCCTTTGCCAGGGTCTCTCTATGTCGGCGGCAACCTTCTGGCAGCGTGCCATGCATATCTACACTTGCCTCGGCACCATCGGCGACTCCCAGCTGTGAGCCATACACACCATAATAGTTGGGGCCCACATGGATTTCGTCGAAATATTCACCTACTTCGACATGACGATTCTCGCCTAGCTTTCATATTCCTTATATCTGCTGCCTTGGGCCCATCAGTAGTACTTGCACCATATAGCCACACGTGAGGCTACCCAGGCCCATCAGGCCACTCTGCTAGTTTCCGCGAAGACCGTCTCACCAACGAAACTTCCCCTCCTCAATGTCGTCCTCACCCTCCTCTCCGTTGCCCTCCTCACAAGACGTGGCTGCAGCTGCGTTGGGGAAGAAGGGCATGGACCTGATTTTGAGGTCTGCCTATTGTCCATTATCACCCTTGATGACCAGGGTATGGAATTTGTCTCTAGCCACAATGATAGCACTGTCCTCCTGTACTCCTTTGGTCGCATTGTGATGTGCTGAATTTTTTGTGGTCATCTGTTTTGTGTACCATCGTTACTCCCCTCGTCTTCCGATGTCTCCGTCCTTGTCCATGTTGCATCGTCGTTGTCCTTAGAGAACACTCGTATCTTTCATCACCTGTTGTATCACATTCATATCGTTATGATTGATAGCATACTGCGCTTGCGACCTGCTCATGATTTTGATTATGTGTCCCTTGTACTGTTGTGCTCATCGGATTACCTCGAATCTACTCAGGGAAAGACACATTGCACTAACTTCTCCACCTCAGACCATGTCACCTCCCATCCCTCGAGCTTGTTCACGCTGACGTCATGGGAGCTCTCCCTCATGACCATTTGGGTGGTCTTGGTCACCATGTTTTCTGTCTGACAGATCATTTATCACGTTTTTACTAGATTTTTACTCTTCGTCAGAAGAGTGATGTCATCAATGTGCTTGAGGAATGGCTTCCTTAGGCCAATCGTGCCTATCAGTGTCAGCTGCGTGTGTTTTACCCACTGCATGGTGGTGAATTATTTGGCAGCATGTCTCATCTTCTTACCTCTCGTGGGGTGCGTATGGAGTCCTTTGCTCGTTACACACCCCAACAGAATGGTGAGTCCAAACGGTAGAACTATACCCTTTCTGATGGTGTCCAAACTCTCTTTACTCAACCTAGTCTTCCTCCTCAGTTTTCCATTGAGGCCATGTCTTGTATGACGTGGGTGATGAATCATGTCCCTCATGGCCCTCTTCCTCGTAACATCACTCCTTATAAATGTTGGACTCGTTCTCATGCCGACCTTCTCCTTGCTCGGGGTTGTATTGTTGTTGTCTGGATTCCGGTTGACATTCATGAAGGTAAACTGTCCAGTCTATTTTGTCTCTATATCTTTCTTGGTGCCTCCTCCAAGTCCAGGGCTTGGTGGTTTTGGGATTCCTCTCGACATCATATTGCTGAGTCTCATGACGTTCTCTTCTTTGAATTGATATTTGAATGTGATCTTCATCATCTTGGATCTGTTGCCAACCTTGTCCCGCTCTCTTGTCTGCGGAGGGGGTGGACGTTTCTCTTCCTATTTCTCCTGTTGCCTCCTCGGATTGGGAAACTGGGGTTGATGGTGATGAAGCATGATCTGAAGGTGATGCAACACCCAGCGCCTCTTCATTGAGACCGTCCACCAAGGACCTTGATGGAGCATCTATTTCCTCTGCCTCGTCTTTTCCACCTCTTGCTCCATCTGCACCTCCCTCTATTGATCTATCTTCACGTCCTTCTCTATCGCCTGATGAGTCATCCTAGTCCTCACTCGCCGTTGCTCAGTATCCCATGGCTTCTCCTATGGCTAAACCTGATGGTGCTGTCCTCCCTCCCCCAAGCCATACACTCATAGAGGTGGGCCTTTTGCCCTTCCTTCCCGTATTGGCATTGTGTCAGATGACCCTGGCCTGCATGCCTTGGGCCTCGCCACCACTGCCTTGGATAGCTTGTGTGCTGGTGTCATGCATCTTGGTACATCCCTTGGATACTCCCTCATCCTTGAAAAGTTCCAGACTGAAAATGACACATCTAAGGCAGGTTATGTTGCTGCTTGCTTTGCCACCAGTGGCCTCTCTCCCTTGGGCTAGGAGCCCAATTGCGTTAGAGAGACATGTGAGGCGGTAGACTCTTCCCTCTGGGAGACGTCTATAAAGGAGGACCTGAGTACTTTGCAAGAGTGGGGAGTACGAGATTTTTGAATTGCTTCATGGTTGCAAGGATGTCTCAGTACGATAGGTCTTTTGCCACAAGCTCAAGCATGATGGTGCTGGTGATTGTTACAAGGCACGTCTCACTGCCAAGGGTTTATCACAAATCTAGATTGAACGATATACCATTGCTTGTGCTCAACAGTTGGGAGCCTAATGACAACCTACGAGACGTTGATCATCTCATCGACGGGTATTATCTCCGCCATCGACCTACGTCTGCTTACATCCTAGGATGTTGTGACCTAAGGAAGAAAGGGAGAGGTGTTACATCCCTGACATAGACGAGTCCATAACCTCTCCCAGTGGGCATTTTTCCCTTATATTTCAGGCCCACCACGCATGGACATGAGGATTTTTATGCATATCAGCCGAGGGTATATTGGCCACCTACCCCGACCTTCAATGTTCCATTTCAGAAGGTTAGAACAAATTCAATTTCTTTCTAGATTGGTCAACTGAAGTGTTGCAAACTGTATCGATGTTTCAATATTTTTTGGTCGACTTCTCAGCGGTGTTAGACCTTTTACAAAACTGCACCTTGATATTCTTGAAGCCCTCCGAATCTTTGGCGGAGCTCTTGAAAGTGGCCAAACTCGACGCGACCCTGCACGTGTTTCTCGGCTCAAGCGCCGAGGACCCAACATATGCCTCATTGTGATTCTTGTCATTGTATGTATGTGCTTGACTTGTTTTAGACTTGTCTTTGAAGTGCACTTGTTGCTTGATTCAAGTGATCCATTTGTCCTAATTCCTTGAATCATTTACTGCTCCACACCTCATCCCTGTGAAGCACCCATATTTTGGTAGGTGTAACATCGGTAACCTCTTCTTTTCATCGCATCCTGCCAATCCATGAAAGAATAAAAGTTAAAATGACATAATAACCCTTCTATCCATTCTGCAAGGGGGTCAAAAATGCCCTATCTGGTGCTTGGAAAAAAAAGGGACTTTCCTACTCGGCGGCATGAAAAACACTCATGGTTGCCAACTCACTTCATCATGCTCAATTAGCGGCATGTACCATTGATGGAATGCATCAAGGTGGGGCATGTCAACCCCCCTTGCGATTCTCGCTCCCACACGAGAATCGTGATTGAGCAAAAACGCTTGTTTTCAAGATCGAGTGGCAACGCTCGTATTTTTTTTGTTTCCTAAAACACAATCCCCTCACCCCGGCACCCTACTCCAAATTGCATTCAGGATTTTAGTAGTTGTTTTTTCCTGGTTCCTTTTCAACGCATAGGGAGTCTCGGACCTCCATGCAAGTCACACGAAAACCCCTCTTGAACATTCACAAACTCCTCCAAAGAGTGGTGAATGAATGTTCGGAAAATTTGTCAAAGTCAGCATGTCGACTTTGCATTACATGCAGCATCAACATGGTGTTGAACCTCATTGTTGTTGGGTAAAATGATAGTATTATGAAGAATACGGGTGTTATCTCCTAGACATACACGAGTCCGTAAAACTTGCGAGCGGATTTTTATTTTCTTACATTCATCATCCACCGCACGGCGATTTTAGGATTTTCCACCGTTCAGCCAAAGGTATTGTGGCCAACTGCCCCGACCTCTGGTGTCCCATTCCAGAAGTTTCCGACAACCACGACCCCTATCCAAGATACTTGAACTGAAGTGTCACAAACCATACCGATGTTTCCATATCATTTGGTCCATTTCTTGACAAAGCTCGACTTCAATAGAGTAGCATCAAGATATTCTCGATGTCCCCTGACTTCTTGATGCAACTTCTAGAATTCACCACTCACAGCTCGACCTCGCACCAGTCGTTCGGCTCAAACGTCTATGATTTGAGTTATGCCTCATTTTCATTCTTGGCATCATATACATGTGCTCGACGCACTTGAAACTTGTCATCGAGGTACACTTATTGCATAATACAAGTTACGCATTCACCCCAAAACCACAAATTGTCTTTTGTCCCACATCCCATCCCTGTGAACCACCTACGTTTCTCTTGGCGTAACACTTGGTATCAGAGCGCAACGGTGTTTGGAGGACAACCTACTTATTAACTACCTAGCAAGAACCTTGCATAAGTCCTCAGCGCATCTCCACCATTCAGAAGATTGTAGACTTTACAACGACAACGGTAAATAGAGCAAGCAAACCCGGCGACAAGCAACGGTCCCTGGCGAGTACTCCGGCATTGGCGGATCGGCAGCGCGCAAACAACGACTCTCTTCCAACAAACCAGGTGGTAGCGACAACTTTCGCGGTAAATTTTGCAGCACCGATGAACCCGGCGGCAAATCCACTGATGGACCCCTCGGGCTCGGCTAACCCTTCGTCCACGCTGCAGCCCGTTGGGTCAACACCTGATGTTATCAGAGGCACTGGCCGGGAAGCGTAAATTCACAATGACCTGTACCAAAAATTGTTGGGACTCGAGAGCCTCAACAACCATCTGCTCCAACAACTCAACGAGGCAATGGAGGGGGTTCGGTTTTCTTGTGCACGTGAAGTAGTGCTAACTGAGAGAAATCTACAAATATTGAGTGAATCCCATGTTCGACCGGTACTCTGTGAGCCGTTCAATCCCGCAAACTCCAAGGAACCGACTGTCACGATGTGGCTGAAGAGTTTTTAGGTGTAGTTCACCAACACTCGGTTCAACAACGACACGAACAAGATTGACCTCATCGCCGCGCTTTTGCATGACATGACTTTGAGTTGGTGGTTGGATGTAATTGCCATCCAATAGAAACAAGAGACTTGCGAAGCTGCGTCAACAGCTCACATCACCGTAGACGAGGGTTCTTGAGATACAAAGTTCGACGAGGGGTACGAGGACAACCAACCGGCGATACTGCTACGAGTAAAAACAATGGTTTTTAAAAGTCTTTGAACGGTACCCGTTTTATTTGACAGAGGAGATTCTTACACTTTTATCAGCAACGACATGGTTTGGAAGCTGGCTTTACAGACTGAACTAGGCATTTTCGAAGAAGAACCGTTGATGGATTATTGGAGATCCGTCGACTTCGAGAACTACTCCGATTGCAAATCAGATATTTGCACGATGTAATTGTCTTGAGGAATTCTCCAATGAGTGACCACAAAATCATCCTCGGGCGATATTTCCTGTACTGGCACAATTCGTAGGTTGACGAGAGCAGCAGAGAAGACTACTTCAGCATTAATGAGAGAAAATGACACCTATCTCAGGTTGAGCGATCCATTATGCAACTACGGTTGTGGGAAGCAGCAGAGATGGAAGCACCAGAGGAAGTTATTACAGCCACAAAATGCCAACTGATATCTCCGGACGTGGCCAAGCGGTACCTTAAACACGGAGCTCAAGTGTGGCTAGTCCATGTGGAAGCAAGGGAAGGGGAAGAAATCACATCTGTCCATGCAATACCTATGACCACGACATGTGAACACTTTGCAATAATATCGAAAGAGTTTGTGGAACTCATTGACGAGTTCGAAGGGGCTTTTTCCGACGAACTACTCCGAGAAGTACCACCACAATGCAACATTGACCATCAGATAGATCTGAAGCCGGGAAGCAAAGCGACGGTGAAAGGAACCGTATCGAAGGAGCGATCACGAGCTGACCAAACTGAAGAAGCGACTGGATGAGATACTCTGATAGGGTTTCATCTGACCCTCCATGTCACCCTATGCATCACCAGTACTTTTTCTAAAAACGAAAAGTGGAAATATGCGGATGTGCATGGACTACTGAGAATTGAACGAAATCACCATCAAGAATCATTACCCCCTTCTGCGAGCACATGAAGTTTTTGATCAACTTTGTGGAGCCAAGTTTTTTAGTGAAATTGACGTACGTATCATCAATTCTGATGATCTGATGATACGCAGATCATCATATCTGCATATTGGATTTAGACGTCACGAAGACAACATTCTGCACTAGATACGGGCATTTCGATTGCACGGTCATGCCGTTTGGACTAAGAAATGTCCCAGTAACATTTATGGCGGCGATGGACAACATTTTCCGACCGTACCTCCATAACTTTGTCATTGTGTATCTCAACAACATCGTGTTGTACCGACGCACATTGGAGGAGCACGTTGGACATCTTGAGAAAGTTCTCAAAGTTTTACAAAGAGAGAACTTATTATAAACACTTGTCGTGTGACTTCGGTTGCGTTCGATTGAGTTTTTGGGCCACATCATCAGCGGCTGACACGTTACCATGGACTCGAAAAAGGTGGTAGCAGTCGCTGATTGGAGGACGTCCACAAATGCTCAGGACGTCCAGGTATTTTCAGGCTTCTACAAGTACTCTCATTGATTTGCAAAGGATTACGTCTGGGTGTCAGCGCCTCTCTCCAATCTCACCTGGAAAACCACGGAGTAGAATTTGGGGGAAAGTGAACAAGAAGCATTTAACTTTTTGAAAAACGCTCTGACCTCGGTGTCAGCCTCACAATTGTCAGATGCAACGGTGGATTGTATCATGGCCACCGACGTATCCGATCGAGCCATCGGAGCCGTTCTCCTCCAAAACAACGGCGGTGGAGAACTGTTCGCATTGATGTGAAGAAAAGTATGCAGGCCGGAACTAAACTATGTAGACGTGAACTAAACTATGAGGTACACGAAAAGGGAATGCTGGCAATCGTGCACGCGTTCAAGACGTGGTGATGCTACCTGGAATGCCAGTAATTCATCTTCTACACCGACCATCAAGCTTTGAAGCATCTCAAGACCCAAGCAAATCTAAGCCGTCGACAAACTCAATGGATGGAGTTCCTTGGGTCCAACTTCTACTACGACACCGAGTATTGACTTGGAAAAACAAATCCAACGGATGCTTTAAGTCGGCGGCCAAATCTTATGGCTGAGATCAGCATGTTACTCATTCAATGAGACTCGTACCTTGCGAGGCCGTTTGCAAAAGGATACAAGGAGTTTGGCGGGTACGACAAGACCAAATTTTGTCTCGAAGACCCCTACTAGTGATGACGATATACTCGCCAGGTCGACGTTCCTCCGAATGACGAACTAATGCAAATTCTATGTGAAGAGTACCACGGCACTAGTCCAGGTGGGCACTTCGGCGAGGACAAGACGCTCAAGAAGCTGGCAAAATACTAATGGTGGGACAAGATCCAGATCCATGTGGCGGCTTTCTACAGATTGTGTGACACGTGTAAGAGAAAAATCTTGTCAGACGAGGCCACCTGGTTTACTTCAACCCCTATTCGTGCCGACAAAATTATGGGCCGACATCAACATTGTCTTTGTGATAGGACTGCCCTCACTCCCGAGGGGTACGACGCCATCCTCGTCGTGGTGGACAGATTTTTGAAAATGTCACACTTCGTCCCAACGACGACCACTATCACCACAGAAGGAACAACATGACTGTTTGTAAATCAGATCATGCAGCTACACGGAGTGCTACATACCATCATCAGCGACAGAGAAGGCCGCTTCTCCAGCCATTTTTGGCAAGAAGTGATGACACACTACGTCAATCAGATCCAGCTATCAACGACGCTCCACCCTCAAACTGACGAACAAACCAAGAGACCAACCAGTCGCTCGAACAAATTCTCTGAAATTTATGTGAGCCACACGGCACTGATTGGGCAGCAAAACTGCCGACTGCCAAACTCACGTACAACTCCGCCACTTCCATCGCAACTGGTAAAGTAGTTTTTTAAGTGGCATACGACAATATTCCCGCCACACCGGCTGGATCGCAGAGTCAGTGTAACATTCCCGCGGTTGACATTCACGGTCGGGACATCGCAAGCATCTAGGGAAGAAATACGATAGACCCTCGCAAAGACAGAAGTGGGTATGAAGCGGGCAGCCGACTGACATTGCATTGATTACGTGTTCATCGGTGGTGATCGCATCCACCACAACTTGACGGACATCAAACTCGGAGGACAGGAGATCCTGAAGCTCAAACCCCACTGGTTAGGATCGTGTAAGATGAAGCGAATGCAAATCCCTGTCGTCACTCAACTTCGACTTCCTTGTAGCATGGCAATCCACCCTGTCTTCCAAATGAGCAAGCTCAAGCACTATCGAGACCCCAGTCAGAGCTTCCTCGACAGAAACGTCACACCTCCACCTCCCGTACAAGTTGTCAGGGATACGAAGTACGTGATTGAAGATATCCTCAAAAATCAACGCCGTGGAAAAAAAGATCGAATATCTCGTCAAGTGGCACAGCTACGACGCCTCACACAATAACATGGAGTCCTACGACAACCTCCAAGACGTCGATCATCTGATTGATGGCTACTTTCACCGTCAGCGGCCTACATCTGCTAGCACATTGGGATGTCGAGGCTAAAAGGGGAAGAAGTGTTACGCCCTTGACGTACACGAGTCCCTAAAACTCGCAAGCGGTAATTTCTATTCTTACATTCATGGCCCACCGATCAGGGACTCCTGGATATTTCCACTATTCGGCCGAGGGCATTTTGGCCAACTGCATTGACCTACGGTGTCCCGTTTTCAACGTTTCTGACAACCTCGACCCATTTCCAGAATGATCGAACAGAAGTGTTGCAAACTATATTAATGTTTTGGTTTCGTTCGTTCGACTTCTCGACGACGGTAGACTTTTATAAATAAGCGTTGAGAAATTCTCGAAGCCCCCGTCTTCTCGATGGAGGTTCTCGAATCCACCACTCATAGTGCAACCTCGAAGGGGTTGCTCGACTCGAGCGCCAATGACCCGACTTATGCCTGATTCTCATTCTCGGCATCGTACATATGTGCTTGACGTAGTCAAAACTTGTCATCGAAGTACACTTTCAGCTTAATACAAAGGACGGAGTAGTTATATACCCATCGTTTCGCCAGATTTAGCAGCGATGCCCATGGTTTTTAACAACATAACAGCGATGCCCATGTTTGTCCTTCTTCGAGCGAAAATGGGCACGACTGTCATATTTTTCATGTATTCACCGGATTCGACATGGATTTCGACTTCGACGGCGGAGCCGAACTTCGCCCGCCATCGCGAGCTCGCAGGAGGGGTTCCGCGGCGAAACCTCCCTGCGAGCTTGCGATGACACTGTCAAACCCCCTATTTAAACTAGGGGGTTTGCCGTAGGTTTGGGGGGGTTTGCGAGTTGCGGTGCACGTGTGATAGAAGAAAGGGAATCTGCCGGGCCCCGCTACCGCGGGGCCCGGCAGATGCCCGGGCAAGTAAAAAAATAAAACCCAAACCCCCCAGTGTCACTAGAGGGTTTGTCGGATATTGGGGGGGTTTGCGATGTGTGTTACACTGTCGCGAGTTTTGGAGTTTGCAGTTGCGAACTCCAAAACTCGCATCACGCCGACTTCTGACATCGGCTCGGCCGGTGTCAGAAGTCGCCGATTTCGCTCTCGAGGTCGGCAGTCGCCGGCCTCGAGAGCGAAGTCGAATTCCGTTTTCGGACGGATATTCGAAAACATGGGCACCGTTGTCATGTCGATTTCGACTATGGGCAGCGCTGCTATATCTGGCGAAACATTGGGCATCGGAGTATTTGGTACCTAATACATATTATCCATTTGTACCAACGGCCTAATTTTGCTATACCCACTGTTTGGGCTTGCGAATGCTCTCCTGGCCATTTCTCGCACTTTTTTGACACGGTTCTCACTTTACACAAAAGATGCGTGCTGTACCCACTTTTCTCGAAGCGCCTCAAATCATGCATGCTGCACCCACTGTCGGAAACTAATTCACGCTATACCCACTTTTCTCGAAGCGCCCCCATATGATTTTTTGGCACGGTGGACATCCGAAGTATTTGTTTTAAACAGTGGCCCTTAGAAGTATTATGCACATTTTATGGACGTTACACGTATTTTCCTGCCAAAGTGGCCCTCCCATTCTTTTTGTGCGAAAACTAGGTACGACGTCCTTCAGTTGCGAGGACAGTGGGTATGCAGCAAGTGTACACTTGTCCCAAAACAGAGTATCGTCTGCTGTCCCACACTTCATCCTCGTAAACCATCTACGTTCCGTTTGACGTAACAACGGGTAGGAGAGTCTTATCCAAATGCTGGTTATGATCATCTTATTCTTCCGATCTCCGGGTAGGGCAGATACAAGTTTGAATTTCGCGGGTAGTTCTAGCATGTACCCAATTTTAAATCAAAGCACTGGTTCTCCCCTGCAAGTATTGCCAGAAAATCTTACGGCGACTTGACTGGAAGATCCAAGATTTTAGGGGCGAAAGAGCCAGTATATCCGCGCAGCCGAAGGGTTGATCCTCCCATATCCACAAGCGAAAGTTTGGTTGCCATATCCAGCGCTTAAAAAACTGGAAACCCGGCATCGAGCTCGCTTACCATGCTCGATCGGCGACATGCGTCGCTGATCGAGCATGGCGACGAGGGTCATACGACCCTCCTCGATTGAGCGAGAGTAGCTCGATCGCGACTCTCGCTTCCTTGCGAGGTTGCGATCTCGCAAGTAACCCTTTTTTCCCTTTTGTTTTTGAAGGGCACTAAACCCTATCTCTTGAACGTGCAAAATACCTTCTAACCCAACCTCGAATTACATTTGGGGTTGATGGTTTTCTTTTTTGCGCGGGCACCAACTGGGCCCCGCGGCAACGGAGCCTAGCAAGTTCCCTTATCAACGCATGGGGTGTCTCATACCCCGCTCGCAAAGTCCACGCAAACCCCTCCCTCGAACAATCACAAGCACCTCAAAATAGGGGTTTGTGATTGTTCGAGTACAATGATGACATCAGCACTCCGAGGCTGCATTTTATGTAGCGTCGACATGGTGTTAACGCGCTTTTTTTCTGGATACCTCGTTACTTTTACGGCCTGTGGGTATATCAGGCTTAATATGCGAAAGTGGTCGATATGGCTTTGTTAAAGTGCCTTACTGGATATATCAGATCTATTGGGTATGGGCATAATACCCATAATACCCAAAAACGGAGGGGGTAAGGAACGCCCTACCCGGCGACCTAAATAATAAGTCTGCCCTGCCCACTCGCTTCACCATGCTCGATCAGCGGCATGCGCCGCTGATCGAGCATCGCGAGGTGGGGCATGTCGACCCCCCTCGCGATTCTCGCTCCCACGCGAGAATCGCGATTGAGCAAAACCGCCCATTTTCGAGTTCAAGCAAGCTAATTTTTTGTTTCTTTTTCTAACGCGCAAACCTTAAAGATTTTCCATTCAAACCGTAGTCAAACTCTACCCCGAATTACATTCGGGGTTTAGGGTTTAACTTTTGCGCGGGCTCCTGCTGGGCCCCGCTACCGCGGGGCCCAGCAGGTTCCCTTTCAACGCATGGGGAGTCTCGGACCCCTCATGCGAACCATAGGCAAACCCCCCCCACGAACATTCACAAACCCCTCGAATGAGGGGTTTGTGAATGTTCGAAGTGATTGATGACGTCAGCATGTCGACGCTGCATGCGATGCAGCGTCGACATGCTGCGTTTTCTCGCTTTTTGTGGGTAAAATGTTCATATTCTCAGGTCCGTGGGCAGGGGAGTCTTATTCTTCCGAACGCCGGGTAGGGCATACACACAATCGAATTTTGTGGGTAATCCCTACATGTACCCATTGGGAATTCATTGGATATATGGTTACACCCCCGAAATTTTTGTCACCATCTACACTCGCCCTCTGACCCCATCTCTTTCTCCCTGCTTCCTCCGTTCCTTCTGCCCGTCCCCCCGTCCCCCACTCCTCCTCCCCGACGACGACGACAACCACGTGTTTGCCACAGCACGACCACCTGCACCAGCACCAGCATCACCAGTCCCACGAGGAGCAGAGACAGCAGCAGCAGCAGCAGCAGCAGCAGCAGCAGCAGCAGCAGCAGCAGCAGCAGCAGCAGCAGCAGCAGCAGCAGCAGCAGCAGCAGCAGCATCATCATCAGACGCCACAGCCAAAGCAGCATCAGTAGCAGCGGAGGCTGCAGCGGCGGTGGCGTCAGCAATATCAGCCGCCGCAGCAAAAGCAGTAGCAGGTTGGCCTGGGTGGTAGGCGCGGGCATGGCAGCTGCAGGAGGTGGAGAAGAAGGGGGGTGGTCACCACCGCACGCGTCCCTTCCCCCTTCCTCCTCGGCGCACAAGCACACTCACACTCACATGGACGTCATCCGGCGGCAGCTCACTCCTCCTGCGCCGCCCACCATTCTTCAAGGCTACCTTCTCAAACGCTCTGAAACTGTGAGCTGCACCCTGCGTTTTTGTGTGTGCGTGCGTGCGTGCGTGCGTGCGTGCGTGCGTGCGTGCGT
>SZWC01003502.1:135594-155742 GCA_023375785.1 Penium margaritaceum
TTCCTTCGCCGGCCCAGTCCTCTTACTACCCGGGCTCCGGCGCTGTGACTCCGTACTCGGCCTACACTCCCGGGCCATCCTCCCGTGAGCGTCAGCTGGAGCAGTACATCGCGCTCCAGCTTGGCCTGCCTCGCCCTCCTCCCCAGGGAAGTGCGAGTTGCGTCACTTCTTGCCCTCCTGCACAGCCCTGCATGACTGAGTCTGAGCTGCGGTCCTGTCCCGTCTCTTCATCTGTCTCGTCGTCTCCTGTGGTCTCTTCCACCCCACTCCTTGACGACATTGCGTGGCTTGACGATTGGTAGTCTCGTTTCGCGCCCCCTTCCACCGCGTCCGCGTCCCTTGCTTGCTGTCATGTGACCGTCAGCGATCTGGCGACCCCTGTCCAGGACCTTGCTGAGACCTGGATCATCGACTCCGGGGCCACGCATCACATGACGGCCTCTCGCGAGGCCTTCATTATGCTTGGCCCTGTCGGCGATGTCTCCAGTGTCCGAACGGCTCCGGACAGGTGTTACCGGTCCGTGGTGTTGGTGTGGTTCGTTTCCGTGGTCCTGCCGGTGACGTCTTTGTGACTGATGTTCTCTTCGTCCCTGGTCTCGAGCTCAGCCTCCTTTCCGTAACTGCCCTTGACCGCATGAGCATGGATGTTGTGCACTCGCGTGGTGTTGGCATTGTGTCGTTGCGTTCGTCTGGTCTTGTCGTCCTGCATGCCACCGCCCGTGGCAACCTGTGGCATGTCCCTCGCCTCCTCTCTTCCTTTCCCGTCTCTGCCTCGTCGGCCGCCACAGGCCATGTTTTCGTGACCAGTACGCTTTCTCCTCAGCACACCCGCCTCTTGCACCGCCGCCTTTGTCACGTCCATTCCGCCGCCATAGACAGCATGCTCCGCACCCAGCCGGCCAAGGGCCTTGACCAAGAGACCTTCCCTCTCCCGTGCCCCACTGAGTGCATTAATTGCGCTAAGGGGAAGATGCATCGATCCACGTACTCCTTGTCTTCCTCCCGTGCGTCCGCCCCACTCGACCTGGTCCACTCGGACGTCATGGGCCCTCTCCCCACCGTGTCCGTCGGGGAACACGGCCGCTATGTCCTCACTCTCACGGACGACTATTCCCGCTACCGTTGGGTCTTCTGCCTCCGGCAGAAGAGCGATGTCGCTCGGGCCGTTCAAGACTGGCTCGTCCTTGCCGAACGCGAGTGTGACCGTCCTCTTCGCCGCTTTCGCTCTGATCGCGGCGGCGAGTACATGGGCGAGGCCACGACCTTTCTCGCCTCCCGCGGCATCCACCATGAGACGTACGCGCCCTACACACACGCCCAGAACGGCGTCTCCGAGCGCTGGAACCGCACCATGGCCGACGCCGTCCGCACCATGCGTGTTGAGTCTGGTCTGTCCGATGGCTTCTATTTTGAGGCCATGACCTACATGACCTGGGTATGGAATCGGATTCCCCACGGTCCTCTTCCCCGCCAGTCCACACCCTACCAACACTGGGGCTGCGTCGCCATTGTATGGCTGCCCGCCCCACAACAGGGCGGCAAGCTCGCCCCGCGCGGCCGCCCCTGCACCTTCCTCGGCGTGTCTCGTCAGTCTAAGGCCTGGCGGTTCTGGGACCCGTCCCGGCACTGCATCGTCGAGTCCCGCGATGCCCTCTTCTTTGAGAACCTATTTCCCCGCGACCTCATCCGCTCCGGCTCGTCCGTGTCCCTCCCGTCGCGTGGGGTAGTGGTGAGTCCGTTCCCGTCCTGTCGCTTCTGGGTGACACAACACTCCGTCCCTCTAAGCCGGTAGCCCCTGTCGCATCCTCTGAGCACGCAGCCCCAGTCGTGTCCGCTGGCCCCTCCGGGCCAGCAGCGCCGATCGCGTCCGCTGGTCCCTCCGGGCCAGCAGCGCCGATCGCGTCCGCTGGCCCCTCCGGGCCAGCAGCCCCAGTCACGTCCGCTCGCCCCTCCGGGCCAGCAGCCCCAGTCACGTCCGTTGGCCCCTCCGGGCCAGCAGCGCCGACCGCGTCCGCTGGCCCCTCCGGGCCAGCAGCGCCGGTCGCGTCCGCTGGCCCCTCCGGGCCAGCAGCCCCAGTCGCGTCCGCTGGCCCCTCCGGGCCAGCAGCGCCGGTCGCGTCCGCTGGCCCCTCCGGGCCAGCAGCCCCAGTCGCGTCCGCTGGCCCCTCCGGGCCAGCAGCGCCGGTCGCGTCCGCTGGCCCCTCCGGGCCAGCAGCCCTAGTCGCGTCCGCTGGCCCCTCCGGGCTAGCAGCGCCAGTCGCGTCCACTGGCCCCTCCGGGCCAGCAGCGCCGGTCGCGTCCGCTGGCCCCTCCGGGCCAGCAGCCCCAGTCACGTCCGCTGGCCCCTCCGGACCAGCAGCCCCAGTCACGTCCGCTGGCCCCTCCGAGCCAGCAGCGCCGGTCGCGTCCGCTGGCCCCTCCAGGCCAGCAGCCCCAGTCGCGTCCGCTGGCTCCTCCGCGCCAGGCGTCCCGTCCGCCTCCGTTGACCCGTCAGACCCAGTGACATCTCCTGCCCGGTCGCGCTACACACGTGGCCCAGGCGGCAGCCTCCGACCTCGGCCGACAGTGCAGACCGTCGCACAGCGTCCTGTGGCGCCTCGACCCCCTGTGGCTCCATGTGTCTCCTCCACTCCCTCGGTCGTGAGTGGGGACCTTGGCACGAAGGCTCTCGGCCTGACCACCTCAGCCATCATCTCCGACCTTCACCCGGGCTCTGCACTGGGCTATGCCATGCTTCATCACGAGCATCGGCATGCTGTCATGGCTGCACTCGCCCGCATCCCACCTGGAGCTCGTGATGCACACGCCCTCTCCGTACGGTCCACAGCACGCCCGGAGGACCCAGCCACCCTACGCGAGGCTCGAGCCTCTTCTGAGGCCGCACATTGGGATGCCGCCTGCGCCGAGGAGCTTGCTGCTATCCGGCAGCACCACGTGTACGACCTCGTTGACCTCCCTCCAGGTCGGAAGGCCATTGGCGCCAAGTGGGTCCTTCGGCGCAAGTGGAAGCCTGACGGGTCCTTGGACAAGTACAAGGCCCGCCTCACAGCAAANACGAGCATCAGCATGCTGTCATGGCTGCACTCGGCCGCATCCCATCTGGAGCTCGTGATGCACACGCCCTCTCCGTCCGGTCCACAGCACGCCCGGAGGACCCAGCCACCCTACGCGAGGCTCGAGCCTCTTCTGAGGCCGCACATTGGGATGCCGCCTGCGCCGAGGAGCTTGCTGCTATCCGGCAGCACCACGTGTACGACCTCGTTGACCTCCCTCCAGGTCGGAAGGCCATTGGCACCAAGTGGGTCCTTCGGCGCAAGTGGAAGCCTGACGGGTCCTTGGACAAGTACAAGGCCCGCCTCACAGCAAAGGGGTTTGCTCAGGTCCTTGGAGCCGATTACGACCAGATCTTCGCCCCTGTCGGTCGGTTCTCCACTAGCCGAGCGCTCTTCAGCCTGGTTGCCCAGCATGGGTGGGAGCTGCATCAGATGGACGTGAGCAACGCGTTCCTCCATGGCTCACTGGAGGGTGAGGAGCTCTACATGGTGCAGCCCCCAGGCTTCGACGACGGTACTGGGAGAGTCTGGCGGCTGCAGAAGGCCCTCTATGGTCTGAAGCAGTCGTCTCGGTGCTGGAACCAGGAGATCAGCAGTACACTTCTCCGTGGCGGCCTCCAGCGCAGAACCGCTGACCCCGCACTCTTTCTCAGCCCACGAGGTCAGACCTTTGCCGCAGTTCTGGTATATGTTGACGATCTCCTCATTGCGTCGCCAGACACGGCCGCCATCCAGCGTGTCAAGGACTTGCTGCACGCCGCCTACCAGATGAAGGATCTCGGGTCTGCCCAAGTCTTCCTGGGCATGGAGCTCGAGCGTGATCCCTCTCAGGGCATCCTACACGTCCACCAGGCTGCCTATGTGCAGACCCTGTCAGCTCGCTTCGTCAAGGACCTGCCCCTCGTGTCCAGCGCATCCTCACCCATGTCGCCCGGCGGCCAGGTGAAGCTGAAGAGTCCTGACCCAGCTGTTGTGGGGGAGCCAGTTGATGTGACCACGTATCTGCGGATCATCGGGTCACTGATGTTCCTGGCGACGACGACGCGTCCAGACATCGCGTTCGCCGTCAACCTCCTGGCCCAGTTCTCTCAGGATCCGCATCACCTCCACTACGAGGCCGCGATCCGAGTGCTGCGCTATGTCGTCTCGACCCCTCGGCGAGGTCTCATGTTCCGCCGCCAGCTGTCCGTCGTCGCAATGGGCTACACCGACAGCGACTGGGCGGGCAGTCCAAACGGTAGGAGTCGCACAGGCTGGATCTTCCTGATCGGTGGCACAGCTGTGTCCTGGCGCAGTGGAAAGCAGGGGTGCATTGCACGTAGCACTGCTGAGGCTGAGTACGTGGCCCTTGGCTCAGGCGCGTGTGAGAGTGTGCGGTTGCGTAGTCTGTTGTCTGAGTTGCGTCAGTCTGTCGCATCCAGCACCTTGCATTGTGACAATGAGTGTGCCATGGCCATTGCAGACAATGACGGTGTGCATCACACTCGAACAAAGCACATCAATGTTGAGTATCACTATGTGCGTTCGTTGTTGCACGACGGCAGCATCAGCATCGTGTGGGTTGAGACAGCACGGCAGCTGGCTGACTTCCTGACCAAGGCACTGAAGCGGGACTCGTTTAAGAAGGCTGTGAGTTCAGTCGGCGTGCGTCCGTGACTTGCTTTNGCAGTTCGCTGGAGCCCCCTCTCTCCGGCGACGTGTTCAGCTCCATCGGCAGGCCTCCTCGGCGGTCGCGCTGCCGGCAGTCACTGCCACCGCAGTCGCTGTCTGCATGCGTCCAGCGCGTACTGTCGTGCCTGCGTCGTCATGCGCTGCCTAGGGTCCCAGTTGCATGTTGCATGGCCCTGTTTGGCAGCATAAACCATCGTGGGCACTGCCTGGGTTCAGGCTGCCATAACTCCTCGCTACTATTTTTCTAGCAGATTCTGACCGCACGACTGCGTTTGCAGCGTCGGTATTATGGTATGGTCCAGTTTTCAGGCAAAACGGACGACGCCCGGGTTTTGGGCTGTCGGCCGTCTGGCAGGCCTCACCGAGAAAACCTGCCAGCCTGAAATTAGCTATTTTCTGATTGGCTGATGAACTGAGTAACAAGCTCTACAGAGCTGGGGGGGGGGCTAGAACTTGGAGGGGTCCCCCATTGCTGTTCATTCTTGAATGCTAATCAGTTAATATCAGTTTCCAGCTGCTTTCTGGCGCCAACACTGGCGCGCGCACTTCTGAGTAACAAACCCAGAGCTTCCAGACTTAGACTCTAGAGCAGGAGACTGAGGGGGCAGCTGACTTAAGCAATGAGCGTGGAAGCCCGCACGCTGCATCAACAATGCAGCCGCCCCAACCTGCTGCCTAGTTTCCATTTATAGTCTCACCTACATGTGTGATGACATGTTGATATACACAAGTCTAAGCAGCAGGCCAAAAGAGACCGACTGAATTGCGGGCTTAATAGCACTGGCTAGTTAAAACCCAACACCTGCCTGTGCTCCTTGGCTATCCGAATGGCAGACCGAAAAGGCACCAGGTGCAGAACAGAGGTTCTACGTAATGGGATCATGAATAAGCAAGGGTGACACCACAGATGAAATCGATGCCAGGAGTTGGTCATGAAGGAAGCTCTGAAGAGCACGCGAGAAAGGTTGGTTTTTGTGTCGTAGACATGTAGTGACTCTGGCTTCGTTGCACTTCCCAAACATCATTGGAGTTAGTGACCGAGAGAGAGAGACTCTGTTGTCGGCGCCGTCCTCGAGACATGGTCGTGTCCAATGAAGACATCGGCACCAGCCATGCTTATCCTGACTAATTCCATTGCATTGTGCAGACTTGACGCTAGTTTTAGGCACACCAGGGTTTATACCATTGGTTGGTACACTGCCATGTCAGTGGGGACAACATAAGAGAGGGGACATGTTCGCTCCCAATGACGTCGTTTGATGGGAAGCAAGCTTCGAGCAAGAGCAAGCTCACTGCTCGCTCGCTCTTGGCTCCCCCTGTTGTGATGTGAGTTGTCCCCGTATATTTGTACAACATACTGTGACCACTCGGCTGTGTCCATGCTCGTGTAGATCCTGATGCGGACCCACCTGGCGCCGAAGCACCGACAGGTGGTGGCTCTACCCACCATCAACTGCCAGGCAGCTGCCACGACGTCCCCGGTGCTTGTTGGGGTGCAATGAAGTTTTTCTGCATTCGCCAGACTTTTCTTAGCGGACTAGCTCTTGAGCCCGATTTGCATGTTTTGTATTGTTTGTCCACTGATCGATGCTGGACGTGTGCATGTGACCATTCATAACGTCCGGCTCAAGATTCTACATCTATAGGTGTAGACGGTGTTGCATTTGGATGCCTGTGCGTGAAGTTACAGCCAACTGACATTGTCGCATGCGTCATCCGTCGTATGACGCGGCAAGTTTTTATACTGTGTATTTGTAAGTTGTCAACACTCTGTATTACCAAGCAAATGGAGCTTATGAGACTTTGCCTGCCTCCCTAGCCTAACTCATGTTGTTTCTTACACCTGCTTGCTTGCTTGTATGCCAGCGGACAAGACTGTGTTTCCACGTGAGCAGCAGCAAGGCTAGGAAGCTTCCTAACAGTTTCGCATGCTATCAGAGCAGCGAGACCTTTCGCTGTGCTACGTCGCAGAGACGCAACACTGGCAACGACAACGAGAATCGCCGTAGCAGTCGTATCTTAGGACCTGGCGCAATAGACATTGGTAGCAAAGACGTTAATTCGACGTAAGCAGCGGCTGTACCACCACACAACAACCACCACCGCGGCAAGATGAGCTATGGCAGTGACGAGCTGTAGTAGCCATGCTGAGCGGTAGCGGCAACACTGGGCAACAGTGACACCCTGTCTGGTTACGACCAGTGACACACAAAAAGGGAGAAGCAAATCGTACTAGCAGCTCGCAGCTCGTAGCGGTGGCTGCGAGCGGTAGCGGCACACAACGGCAAAAAAGCAGCGGGCAGCAGCAACGCCAGCGAGAAGCTAGAGCCACAACAGCAATCGCGAGCAGAAGCAACAACGCGTCGACAGTAGCAATAGCGTTGCAGCTATTCTAGCGCTAGTAACAACAGTAGTAGCAGAACCATTGCAACAGTGGCAGTAGCTACAGTATCAGAGCACAAGTAGCAGCCATCATTGCGGCAACAGTGCTAAACAAAAGCAATGTCAGCTGCTATACTGTGCAACATTTTTATGCAACACTGCTACAGAGCAGATTTGCTCCATAGCTGTGTAAAACTTGCACAGGTGCGCAGCTGCATCGCCGCGCAAGGGGTGACGAGGTCCCCCTCTCCTTTTTTCTTTCGTCACGCGGAGTCCGCGTGACTTCCAAAAAGAAAACAAAGGAGAACAGCTTCGCTAGCATAACTTATGCTAGCGTTGTTTACGCTAGCATTTTTTCCCTTTGGATGGCGTACTTTTATTGATGTCATCATCAGATTTGCTGACGATCAAAACGCTGTGTTGTGCCAGCGTTTCAAATCCCCGATAAACATTGTCATTCTTTTGCTTCGACAACTTTTGCATTCCTAACCATATTGAGCAACCCCATGGTGTCGGTCCGTGATAGAGGCAAGGACCTCGCATACCCCTCTTCGTCATCCTCATCGGGCATCATGAGTCCACGGTCACAGTCACTCGTGATCGACGAGCTTCGTCAGGCGTAGGATGAGATACGCCGCCAGTAGCTTCATGAGACTGATGCGTTGTAGGAGATCGTGGATTCACTAAGAGGACTTTTAGGAGCCATAGCAGACGTCAGGAGGGGCCGATGAAGTTGCATCATGTTATTCATAGTTTACGTCTCCTACCCTACCACTTTCTTGCAGTTAGCAGCAACCACGACGTTCAGCGACGTTCACCTCTGGTGGTGTTTCTCTCACTGGTGGTCTCCCTATATCTCATCCGCCATCTCCCGAGCGTGAGGTCGTCCTCCCCAAGGAGCAACGACCGAAGGACTTTGATACACCTCCACCTTGCTACGACAGCGACGAGGGCATCAAGTGTTGGGAGACCCTATTTCGGGTGTGGGTCGACTCTGAGGATGTCTGACCCTACTATCATAGCCAGTACCAGACATGCGACGCTCACTAGGTCCAGACACTAGTGAAAGCAATGTGCGGTCTTCTCTACGTCATGCCACGGTGGTCGATTTCTGAGACCGTGGTCAAATTCTGCCCCTTTCTTGGTGAGACATGGACAGAGACTGGAGCAGGCCTACGCCAGAGCTTGGAGTTGGCCCTGACACTACTTGCTGCGGAGGCCCACGTCACGACGCTAACTCGCCTACGTGAGCTCCACTCACTTCGTCAGGGTCCCACAACACTTGCGGCTAATAACTGGTGACACGCCATGCGTCTGTATACATGCCTTGAGACTGGTGGCGGGACATAACTGTGGGCCCTTGACACCATCATGATGGGGACGCATCTGGACCAGCTGAAGCTCTTTACGTGCTTTGACCAAATGGCCCTCCGAGTTTTCCGAGTCACTTCAGCTGCTTCCTTGGACTCATCGCTACTTTCTCCAGGTGACATCAGCTCATGAGGCCGCTGTCGCCCATCAACAGAGTCCGCTTGTTGCAGCTGTGACTACGATCCTTGTGTCCCAGTTCGCGAGTCCCACCTTTACCGTTTCCTCCTCATCACCCTGTATACTGAGCGGCTAGGGTCAGGGCATTCCAGCAACCACACAGGAGAAGAAGGAAAAGCATAAACGTAGCAAGGAGCAGCAGTAGCAGCAGCTCCCGGTGAGCAGTAGCAATGGATGCTATGTCCAATGCTACAATTACGGGAGTACTCACCGCTACATAGAGTGCCACTTGACTGGACTAGCATTATGTGTGGCCTCCAGGTGATACACACACATTGGATGTCTTCCGGTGATGCACGGGCGCATCACGTTGCAAATACGATAGCAACAGACACTATCACTTCTCCACACGGTAGCGATGATCAGGACCCCTGGGATTGCACGACCGCGGAGCTTTTCCAGTAGCTGGCACTTCGTACTCAGGAAGGCGTGAGTGTGTTGTCATAGCCGGGTGGTCCACAGACAACTTGTCCTATTGTGTTTTTGGCCTGTGATGATGTTAGTGGGGGAGCTGAGTCGGCTTGTGATAAAAATGGACCTGGCAGTACCGACTAGCTTGATGATTCACAAATTCGTGGTGTCTGTCATTGTTTCGAGTCCTATGCTGAGCGTCTAGTAGAGGCAGAGTGCTCTGTGGCCTGTTGCTTTGTGTCGACAACAAGTTGTGAGGCGAGCGACACTTGGATCATTGACTCTGTAGCCACCCACAACA
This sequence comes from Penium margaritaceum, assembly GCA_023375785.1. Taxonomy (NCBI): domain Eukaryota; kingdom Viridiplantae; phylum Streptophyta; class Zygnematophyceae; order Desmidiales; family Peniaceae; genus Penium; species Penium margaritaceum. The sequence goes on from SZWC01003502.1 coordinate 144,961, forward strand.
TGACTTGTCGTCGTAGTGACTTCATCGTGCTCGGTCCTGTTGCTTCAGTTCAGTCCATTTGGAAAGGGTCTTGTCAGTCATTTCTTGTCCAGGTTGTCAGGGAGGTGTGCTTTGATGATCCATATGGCTCCTTGTACATTTCCGATTTGCTCTTCATTCCTACTCTTGAGCTCAGTCTACTCTTTGTTCATGCTTGTACCAGGATGGGTCTCTTTATTGAGCACTCCGCTGACTCTGCCATTCTGACTACTCTCGACACTCGTGCTGTTGTTCTTTGTGCCTCAGTTATCAATGACCTGTATCGTGTGTCTCGTTCCACTTCCTCTGCCTCCTCTCCTTCCTCCGTATTAGCACGTGTATTTGTTACTGGTCTTCTCTCTCGAGAATTCCAGCATTTGCTGCATCGCCGCCTTCGCCATGTGAGCTAAGACACTGTGACCAAGCTCATTCAGACTCATCTTACCCTGAGCATAGAAGAGACGGTCGGTCTTGGGCAGCGAGCATCACTTTGTTAACTTGTGACTCGTCATTGTGTGTGTTGACCCATTGAACCTCGCATGTCTTTGCACAGTGGTGCTCTGCCACCACTGAGGGTGTCATTCTCTTTCTTCCCTCACCATTCCTCTCACTATCTACAATGATGCACGAGGTGAGGCGAATGGTGTTGAAGTCATTGAGCATCCTAGCATCCGAGTGAGTCAGTGACGGCAAGTCAAAAAGTCACCACAACTGATACACCAACACTCCCCCACAACCCACAGACGCCAATCACCACAATTGAGCAAGGGTCACAAAAGGAAGACAACAAAAACGCACAACAAAGGGCACGAGACAGAGCCACGCAATAACAGTGGAAGGAGAGAGAGAGGAAGAACAAGAGCGATGCATGAATCATGTAGGAGCATTAGCATGTACAAGAAGCCCAATATTGCATAACTCAAACTGAAACTTGTTGCAGATTTTGTGAGGAAGTCAGTACGCTACTGCCCCGTGTCAATACCCACAACACATAATATATCGCCACGTAAAATATGCTCCCGTACAAAACGATTTTCAATGTTGATGTGCTTCGCGCACCTGTGACGCATGCCATATTGCTCTGCTATGTGACGTGTGCTCTCAGTGTCATAGCTGATGGTAATGCAGTGGATGGATTGCCGCAATTGCTATGTGAGACAGCACAACCAGACGCTCTCACCAACCCTAGCCCCCAACGGGACATACTCAGCCTCACTCGAGCTCCGGGCTACGTAATCCTGCTTGCCACTCTTCCACCACATAGATGTGCCTCCAAAAAGGAAGATGTAGCCGGACCGGCTTCGTGCAGGCCAATCGTGGACCCAACCACTGTTCTTGTATCCGCCAACAACCAAAGATGGATATGCGTGAAAGCCTAGGCATGGGATAGACACGACATACTGAACAACGCGTAGTGCCGCCTCTGGATGAACTTACGCAGATAATGTGAGAATTATGACAAGATATTCACAGGAGAGGCAACATCTTCTTGCGTCATGGTCCAAAGGAGCATAAGATAGCCAATGACGTGGACGTACGTTGTGACATTGGCAAACTCCCCCAGATGAGCTGGGTCTGCTGACATGAGAAGCCTCTACCAAGTGGACGTCATATGCGTGCATGCAGAAGGGAGTATGGCCCACAGGCCACCAAAACTCTCCTTCTGCATCCTGACGTAACCAGCCTGATTCACGTCCAGTGTGCGAAGCTGGCAACCACGCTCAATCTCCATTCCTAAGAAGACGGGAGCTGGACCAAGATATTTTATTCTATACACAGACTGGAGTAGACCTTCACAGCCTGGAAAGCCTAAGGGTGAGGAGACGCGATCAAGAGGTCGTCCACAGAGACCAGGACAACGACGAAGGGTGAGGAAGTGCTCACATACAGAGCAAGGTCAACATGGCTACTATGATACCCTCGTCGCTCCAAGGTAATGGAGATCTCGAGGTTCCAATGACATGGAGGTTGTTTCAGGCCATACAAGGCTTGTCAGAGATGCCAGACCTCGTCTGTGCCGTCCTCAAATCTAGGAGGCTGGACGAGATAGATCTCTTCCTCGAGCTTGCTTTGTAACAAGATATCTTTTACGTTGATCTGGTGAAGCTCTACAATTGGGAGGTTCAGCACATGCTCCACATACTAAGCCGCTTGACTCAACAATGCCTTGGAAGTAGTGTACATGTCAACAGGTACAAAGGTGGAATAAAAAGAAAAACCAGGCACTTGTGAGAATCCTTTGGCCGTTTGACAGGTCATGTACCATTTCACTGAGCTATTTGACCTCTCTTTCCTTTGAAACACCCAACAAGCTGATATGGCCTTACAACCAGGCGGGAGGTTCACCTTCTCATAAATCCCATGATCCTCCATGGCAGCCAGTTGCTAGCGCATAGCCTGGTCCCAGAGTACTACATCGGCAGTGGAGTGGGCTTGTTGCTAAGTGTTTTGTTCAGGCACACAGGTTGTGATGTCACTTGTAATGAGTGCTGTTGCGAATGAGGGATCTCGCAGAGGCCGAGAAGACTCGACGATCGTAATAGCATGGTCGAACTCATGAGAGAGTATCCAAGCGCAGTGTTAGGCTACACAACAGCCATCGCCAGGCTAAGAGCTTCAAGACCAGAGGTAGGATTAGGCTATGTGTGGTCAAAAACACCACCATGAACTAGACGGGTAGACCGCACGAGCCCATAGTGGCCAGCTGAGGCAATGTGACTGGTAAGCAGGGCATAGAGAGGTACAGTCTACAAGGGTCTCAGATAGCCTTCAGGCGCATGAATGAACGATGACAAGAGGAGGTGGGGGGCTACGAGAGTGCGATTGGGTCTGCTACAGATGGGACCACAGCCGGCAAATGCGATGGTATTGGCTCCCATAGCGATGTAACATGAGGTGAAGAAGAAGACGACATACATGAGGTAGGGGAGTATGTAGGCAACGCAGATGTGATAGGAGATGACCACGCATCAATGCGGACACAATAGGAGGTGAAGTAGACAATGACACATATGTGAGAAGAAAAGATGCAGGTGATGATGTAGATGCAACAGGATACGATGTAGGTGACGACGCAGATGCAACAGCGGGCGATGGAGGCGACAAAGTAGATGCGACAGGGAATGATGTCAACACAGATGCAACAGGGGATAATGCTGGCATGTGGGGAACAAAAAATGGATCGCAACTACTACCGAAGGGGACTCCATAGACACCACCTCTCCGTGGACAAAAGAAGGGCGCAAGCGACAGTATAGAATGAGCAATATCTTGAGAGAAAGTTCTCTCAAAGAAAAGAGCATCGTGATACTTGACAACCTGACTATGCTCAGGATCTCAGAAGCGATGCACCTTGGACCATTAGGAGACAACAAGGAAAGGAGAAAGATGACCTTGAGGAGATAGATTTCCATCACGTCGGTCCTCGGTGATCTTCGTGCAAGGTCAGCACGAAGATCATACCACCTTGCAAATGACGTGACATCACGAGGTAGTGGACCATGGGGAACATGGTTCCAAATCCACTTCATGTAAAACATGGCCTTGAACACAACAGCGGAGGGAGGCCGGACTCGACAAGAATGGTGCGAGCATCGTCAGCTAGGGCGTAGTTCTGATATTCCGACATCCTGATTTATTATGGTGTATTTAGAGTAGAGAGCTCCAGATACATCCCTTGAGACTCAAGGGAGCAAGCTGTGGGATCCATGAACTCCCACCACAATCAGAGTGAAAAACTAACAGCTTAGATTGGCAAGCACGCTCAGCTTGTACCAGCTTAGACTCGATCATGGACCCGACATTTTTTTTGGCGAAGCGCAAAGATCTAATCAAAGAAAGAGAAGTCATCCGTAAGATACAACACGTACCATCCTACATCCCCTAAACTCATCATGGAGAGGATCCATGACGTCCGCATGGACAAGGGAAATTGGATGAAGTGTGCGGGAGTCAAACATTTTGAAGGACGGGCGATGAAACTTGCCTTGTACGCAATCAAGGCTGCCAGCAAGACGTGGCACAAATAACGTACTAGGGTCAAGACCAACAACATGCTGATGATGAAGAAGGCTCTGGATAGTGGCTGTATGCATGAGACACAGGCGACGATGGAGTAAGCATGTGTGTGCAGGGAAAATTCTTGGGAGCAACATGCACATGTGCTGCGGTAGTGGCGGCGGACAACGGTGTAAACAAGGGTACACAATACAACTTGTCAGAAGATAGGCCATGAAGGATAGGATGACTGGATCAGTACAGTGACACAATACAAATGCCACGAGAAGAGACGAAGTCGATGCCCTAATCATCCAAGGCAGTGATGGAAAACAAGATGACCTCCGAGGTACGGAAAAGGAGGAAATCGGGTAAAAATACATTACTCGATGGACCAACGAAATGTCAGAGACCGGGGTGCAGTTCCAACGTGGCCCGACGGGTCCTCCGTGGTCACGGCTATGTTTTGTGCGGGTGGTTCTGAGTCTAAGCGTGAGCTTTCTGGTCGCCTCACGCTATGTTTCTGCCAGTTGAAGACAAAAGCGAGACAGTCACTTTTGTGAAGGGAAGAACGCAATTTTTCATACGTTTTTTAACATGGACATGATCTGAACATTTGTAGGGCTAGTCATGAGCTCTCCAACGCACCAAACCGTGCACAATTCGGATCACCGTAGCTCCCGCTACGTCATCCGAAGCGCAGCACCCCAAATCAGCCGCTCAGTCGGCGGCGCGCACCACGTCGCCCGCCGAGGCACCCTCACACATCAAGGACCCATCAAAACGTCATTCCGGAGGCGCAGATGTCCCTACGCGTAGTGGCGGCGCCCCTCATGCCTTTGGGGTCTGTTTCGATGAGTTAATCATCGAGTTTGGTGATGGGGATTGATGTGGGTCGACACCTGTTCGCGGACCTCCAGCCGGAATTTTGACTAAGTCCCCGAGTAACAAACTGTATTACTGAGTTTCGGACTCCAAGCCAGGATTTTGGCTAAGTCCCTCAGTAACAAACTGTACTCCTGAAATCCGGCGGATCATCCACCGGACGCCTCGGCAGATCTTCCGGAGCAAAATCCCCAGATGGCATTTTGTTACTCGTTCCGGTCAATTATTCACCGGAAGTCGAACCGTGGCCGGCTCCCAGAACCGCCGGGCACACCCCAACTTTGGAAGCCCATATCTCCCTGGTTACTAGTCCGATTCCCGTGAAACAACTTCCACCGGATTCAACAACTTGTCAACTTTCAGGGGCAATCCTCCATTTTAGGATCCGAGCAATCATCGAGTCGTCAGATTCGTCGACAAGGAATTTCCTCTCTCTAGCGGCTCGTCGGCGTCTCCCAGCGCCGCACTTGGACATGCAGAGGGGCAATCTTCAACATTCTCCCCCTTGCACCTGCCATGCCCGCTGCTCCTGCTTGCTCTCACTCATCTTCCGCTGCGCCCTCCAGCCCATCATAGCCGGTCATCCCAAGTCCGGCCACGCTCAATGTGTGCCGGTCGATGAGTTGCGCTTTGGTCAAGCAATCTGCAAGCATGTTGTGTGTGCTGCAGTGCTGCAGCACCACCTGCCCCTTTTCAACCATGTCTCATGCGTAGTGATAACACACGTCGATGTGCTTCGTCCTCCTGTGCTGCGTTGGGTTGTTGGTCAGCGAGATTGAGCCAATGTTGTCCTCTTGCACCACCGTAGGCTCCTGCTGCGGCACGTCCAGCTTCCCCAGTAACCTGCAGGGCCACACCGCCTCCTTGACCGCCTCGGCCAGGGCGATGTACTCTGCTTCCACTGTGGAGGTGGCGACGCAGTCTTGCTTTCTGCTGTACCACGAGACTGCTGCACCAGCGAGGAAGAACACGTAGCCGGATGTGGATTTCCGCTTGTCCACATCGCCAACGTAGTCTGCATCCGTGTAGCAGACCAGACGCAAAGGGTCCGCTCGCCCCTTGTCGTCGAACCTCAAGCGTGCATGCCACGTCGCCTGCAGGTAGCGGAGGATGCGCTTGACCGCCTGCCAGTGTAGTGGCCCTGGATCGGCAACGTACCTGCTCACTTGGCCCACCGCGTAGGCCAGGTCCGGTCGAGTTGCCACCATGGCGTAAATGAGGCTGTCCACCGCCGATTGGTAGGGCATCCCTGCCATATCCTCCCGCTCTTCTTTTGTCTGCGGCGCCATTACCGCACTCAGTTCACTAGTCGTGGAGACCGGACTGCCAACTGGTTTGAAGTCCTCCATGCGGTACCGCTTCAGCAACTCGGCCACGTATTTGGCCTGCCCCAGCTCAAGCGTGCGCGTCCTCGAGTTCCGCGTGATGCTCACCCCGAGGTAGTACTCCAGATCCCCCATGTCCGCCATGTGGAATCTGCTACTCAGCTGCTCTTTCAGCCGCTGTAGGCTCGGCAGATCCGTCGAGCACAAAATCAGGTCGTCCACATAGAGTGCTACGATCTGATGGAGTTGTTTGTCGCGTCGCACGTACACGCTGTGATCCGATTCACACCGTTTGAAGCTGAGTTGTGCCATGAAGCTGTCCATCTGTTGGTACAAGCATCTGGGCGATTGTTTAAGCCCGTACAAGGACTTCCGCAGCTTGCACACCTTGCCCTCTGGCGCCTCCACCCCCTCCGGCACCTCCATGTAGATCTCTTTGTCTATGATGCCGTTGTGGAAGGTCGTCTTTACGTCCATTTGGTGGAGTTCCATGTCCTTTGCGGCCGCCACCACAAGGATCGCCCGGATGCTTGTGAACTTGGTGACAGGAGCAAACTTCTCATCGTAGTGCTCCCCCTTACGCTGTGCGTAACCTTTTTCCACCAGCCGCGCCTTGTACTTATCAACCACACCTTCCTTTGTGAACTTGGTCTTGAAGACCCACTTTGAGCCGATGACCTTGGCATCTTTCGGCCTGTCAACCAGCTCCCACGTATCGTTTTCTGTGATGGACGCCAGCTCTGATTTGATAGCTGCATCCCACTGATCCCCTTTGGGCCGCGCAAGCGCCTCTTGCACGGTGGTCAGCTCTGTTGATGCAGCCAGCATGCACCGCGTCATGCCGATCCATCGACCGGTGCTTGCGTCGAAGCGCTTCCCCGTTTTTCGCTGCCTCCCGCTGCGGCGCGGCAGTTTTGGTGGCGCATCGTCGCTCTGCTGTGACCCCTCCGACTCTGTATGCTCTGGTTCATCATCGATTGGATGGCTCCCCGAGGATCTCTCTCGCTCCGGTGAAACATCGCCCGGACGGACGGCACGTCCAGTGGATTGTCCACCGACGCCTGTTGCACACTCTGCCGGGAGTGCGCGCCTTGGCACTCTTGGTGCCTCATCCACCAGATCCTTCTGGTGGATCTCCTCATCAGCTTGATCGTCATCAGAGTCCTCCGCTTCGGCTGCCACCGCTGGTGCACCGTCATGCTCTGATGCCGCATCCTCAACTTTGGCGTCCGCCAGCTTCTTCTCGTAGTCAAGGAGCTGGAACCACTCCCCTGTCTTTGGGGAGTCCACCACGCCCACGTCTTTGCTGCTGATGTAGCTCTGCTGCTCGTCAAACTCGACATCTCGGCTGTGGATTACCTCCCCCTTGTGCATGTCGTAGAGCCTATATGCCTTATGCACGCTCTCATAGCCAAGGAAGAGATACGAATTTGCCCGCGGCTCCAGCTTGCTGTTGCGCCTTTGCGCAGCCTGTACCATCGCGTGCGCCTTGCACCCGAACACTTTCAGGTGTGCCACACTTGGCTTGCGCCTGCCCCAAACCTCTTGTGGCGTCTTCCAGCCGATCTTCCCCTCCAGCACCGCTGTAGGAGTGAGGTTGATGGTGTAGCTCGCCATACGCACAGCTTCCGCCCACAAGCTTCGCGACAATTCCGCATCCACTAACATGGTCCATACCATGTTCAGCAGCGTCTGGTTCGCCCGCTCCGCCACGCCATTTGAGTGAGGCGAATACGGCGTAGTTTGTTGCCATTTTATGCCTTGCTGCTTCATCCATCCGCTACAGTCCATGTACTCTCCGCCGTTGTCTCTGCGTAGCGCTCTGACCTTCCGGTCAGTCTGTCTCTCCACCGTGGCGACATACTCCTTCAGCCGGTCCAGGACCTCGCCTTTCCGCTTCATGAAGTACACGTAGATTTTTCTGCTGTAGTCATCTATGAAGGTGACGAAGTAACGCGCGCCGCTCTTTGACGCCGTCTTGAATGGTTCGCACACGTTGCTGTGCACGACCTCCAGCAGGTCCGAGGTGCAATTCACGTTCTCGTTGAACGGTTTGCGCCGTGCCTTGCCCAAAATGCAAGGCTCGCACTTTTTGTGCACTGCTGCATCCGTCTCCTCTTTCGCACCGTCGATGACGAGGCCGCGTACCAGCTCGCGCTTCGCCATCTCCTTCACGACTGCGAGTAAGGAATGCCCCAGTCGTCGATGCCAGAGCTCCAGATCAGCTCTCCCTCCTTTGGCCAGGTTGACGGTGCGTTCTTGCAAGTCTGCTGAATCTGTCGTCGTGGGGATCACCTTGGTCTCCACGATGTAGAGTCCTCCCTCGCGCTTAGCCTCCAGTACGGTCTCGCCGCCACCGTCCTTCCGCACGACTGCCCCTCTTCTCCTGAAGAGCACCTCGTACCCCTTGTCAGTGAGGCGGCTGACACTTAGGATGTCAGCCAAACCGGGTACGTGCTGCACGTTCTTGATCACGCGCTGCACCCGCTTCCCACCAACCACCACCTCCACATCCACGTCTCCTTGGCCAGCCGCCGGCTCAACCTTGTCATTCTCGACCACCATGGACTTGTTGGACTTGGTGTAGTTGATGAACCCGACCTTGTCGACCTGGGTTTGTTCTTCGGCTCCCGAGTCAAGGCATCGCCGGTTAGCCTTCTTGAGATAGTGGTTCTGAGTGCCGTTGAGGAGCGCACTCTTGCCTTTGGCGTCCTTGCCACCGGCCTTTGCCTCCTCGATGCCCTCACGGGCCCAGTGGCCCTCCTTGCCGCAGTTGCGGCACGCACCCTTCTTGGCGCCCTTCTTGCCGCCGCCATGTCCGCCACCTCCCTTGCCCCCACTTCTGCCACCACGCATTTTGGTGACGAGGGCCGATGAGGAAGACGAGGACTCCCCGCAGCTCCGTCGCTGCGCCTCGTTGCGGATGTACTCTGCAACCGCGCCATAGGTGAGCTTGTCCTCTGCCCATCCTCCCAGGACGGTGATGAGTGGGCTCCAACTGTCAGGAAGGGCCATGAGGAGGGCCATCGCCTACAGTTGCGTGTCGATCTTCCACCCCACGTCGTTGCATTGTGAGGCGAGTGACTCGATCTGCAGCATGGCGGAGATGACATCATCTCTATCCTCGATTCTCACCGTCAGAAGTCGCTTCATGACAAAGATTTTGTTCGCCAGCGACTTGGATTGATGGATGGTACAAAGTTTTTCCCAAGCCTTGGCTACCAGCTTGCAGCCTTGGAAGTAACCCCATTGCGACTCAGCCATCCCGGACACCAGCAGCATGAGCGCCTCCGTGTTCTTCTTCGCGAAGGCCTCCTTCTGCGCTTCTGTCGCTGTCGCTTCGTCGAGGACTTCGGTTTCCAACATGACCTGCAGCACACCCTTATGCGCGAGGTGGATCTCGAAGTGCCACCTCCATAGCCCAAATCCAGGGCCTCCCGCATACTTCTGGATGGCCTGCGTCTCCTTCTGTGCCATTACGCAGTCTTCAACTCCGGGACCTCAGAGTTTGACGGCAATGTCGTCCCTGACGACAATCCCGTCCGCCGCGAAAGCCGTGAGTGATGTGTAGACCAGTCAGGGCCGTGGGCCCATAACCCTTTGTCAGAGACCAGGGTGCAGTTCCAACGTGGCCCGAAGGATCCTCCGTGGTCACGGCTATGTTTTGTGCGGGTGGTTCTGAGTCTAAGCGTGAGCTTTCTGGTCGCCTCACGCTATGTTTCTGCCAGTTGAAGACAAATGCGAGACAGTCACATTTGCGAAGGGAAGAACGTAATTTTGTATTAGCTTTTTAACATGGACATGATCTAAACATTGGTAGGGCTAGTCATGAGCTCTCCAACGCATCAAACTGTGCTCGATTCGGATCACCGTAGCTCCCGCTACGTCATCCGGAGCGCAGCACCCCAAATCAGCCGCTCAGTCGGCGGCGCGCACCACGTCGCCCGCCGAGGCGCCCTCACACATCAAGGACCCATCAAAACGCCATTCCGGAGGCGCAGATGTCCCTACGCGTAGTGGCGGTACCCCTCACGCCTTTGGGGTCTGTTTTGACGAGTTAATAATCGAGTTTGGAGATGGGGATTGATGTGGGTCGAAACCTGTTCGCGGACCTCCAGTCGGAATTTTGACAAAGTCCCTGAGTAACAAACTGTATTACTAAGTTTCGGACTCCGAGCCAGGATTTAGGCTGTCCCTCAGTAACAAGCTGCACTCATGAAATCCGGCGGATCATCCACCGGACGCCTCGGCAGATCTTCCGGAGTTATCAACTCCATTTTGGGATCCGAGCAATCATCGAGTTGCCAGATCCGTCGACGAGGAATTTCCTCTCTCTGGCGGCTCGTCGGCGCCTCCCAGCGCCGCACTTGGACATGCATAGGGGCAATCTTCAACACAAAATACACAAAACCAGCGCCCTAGACTTCCAACATCTGGCCAGAGCCAGTGAGGACAAAAGGTACGACACCAACAGACCCCAACATGACAAACGCAGCACGAGACAACGGCATGTGATGAGTGGTTCCAGAATTGATAATCTGAAAGCCTCTCAACTCTT
>SZWC01003502.1:174407-191423 GCA_023375785.1 Penium margaritaceum
CTTGCATGATGTTTGACACGTAGGTGTGTGATTGACTTCTTGCATGGTCGAGACCCGGGCACTTGGTGGGATGCACCATTGTCACGAGGAGACCCTGTGCTGTGGTATGCTTGATCAGTGCTCGCCATGATTGGTTGCCCGAGCGATCTTGTTGTGCCATTGCTCAGCCATTGTGGTGTTGACGGATGTGTCAGCCATGGGGAGTGTTGGTGTGTGTGGCTTCCACCCGTCACGAGCCATGGCCGTGGCAGCTATGGGTGCACCCAGAGCTGATGGAGAGCGGCGGCCGCATTGGAGATCGTGACGACCCGACGGGACTCCGGATCGTCCAGGGACATATCCAGCAGCTGTGACATGACAGGTGTGACGCAGATGATGCGTCTCTACAGCCTGACTGGCTGGTCTGCCGTTGCTGGAATTTTCTCGGTGGTCAAGACCCACGCACCCGGTAGCCTGTACCGGTTCGATGAGGAGACCTGCGACTTTGGTGTGCTTCCTGTCATGGAAAGCACACGCTGACGTCTTGGTACTGCACTCGTACATTTATGGGTACTCTCAGTGCAGTTCAGAGTGCTCTAGAGTTTTCTCGGTGGACAGGCCATTTTGGCCGATTTCCTTGTTTTGCTTGCTATTCGTGTCTGGATGATGCAAACCCACCTGCGTGGTTCCGTTGCGTAGAGCTCATCGTTCTGCACGTTCTGGTGCAGACAGCGCGTGATTCTTACACCTGAGCAGTGAGTTACGGCCAAAACTATGGTTTTAGGCCAGTTTGAGCAGGTACGAAAATACTGCCGCCCCTAGCGACTCTAGGCGGCCAGCAACTATTTAGGCTGATTGTTGCTCAGTTAACATTCTCTCTCTGCAATCATATTCATATTGAGCTTCCTGACACTCTGCACGTGTCCCTACTCAGACCCTTGCAGTTTCGTGCATGACTTGTGACTGTCGTCACACACGGACTGAGCGCTGACGCTTAGTTAAGTGGCAAGCGGTTAGGAAGGTTCTAGGAAGTTCTTCTCTGGCCACTACCACACGCCCCGACATCGCTTTTGTCGTCAACCTCCTTGCATAGTTTTTGCAGGCTCCATGTGCTAGAGCCCTCCAGGCGGCTGTGCGAGTGGTGCGGTACGTGGTTTCCACGCCGTACCTCGGACTCAGCTTTTGCCGGCAGTGTTCGGTGGTTCTTGACGGTTACACCGACAACGACTGGGCCTGGAGCCCAGATGGACGCAGTCACACCGGTTACGTGTTCCTGCTCGGTGGTACCACTGTGTCTTGGCGCGGTGGGAAGCAGGATTGCATCGTACGTAGCTCGTCGGAGGCAGAGTATGTTGCACTGGGTGCAGGGGCTGTTGAGGCAGTGTTGCTGCAGCGCCTGTTCCTTGAGCTGGGTCAGTCGGTGCCCGCCATTGTGCTTCGCTGTGACAACTAGAGTGCTCTTGCCATTGCGAAGAACTCTGGTATCTTTCATGCTCGGACGAAGCACATCGCGGTTGAGCATCACTTCGTGCGTGATCTGGTGGAGCAACACGTGATCTCCGTCATATGGGTCGGCACTGACATGCAGCGTGCTGACTTCTTGACGAAGGCACTGGCGCGCGGGAAGTTTCTGGTGGCCATTCGTTCCGTTGGGCTTCGCCCCTTGCCTGAGAGTGGTTGAGTACGGGGTGTGTCTGTGTTTGTGTCACGACTGTTTTTGCACTCGTTGTTGCACTCGTTTCAGTGTTGCACCTGTATGGACATGCGTACCATCGGGTCATGGGGGAGTGTTGTTATTTGTGACGTTCCTATCGACCTGTACAGTTTACTGAGACCACTCGGTTGTGTCCATGCTCATGCAGATCCCTGATGCTGACCCAAGTGGCACCGGGGCGTCGTCTGGTGGTGGAATACCTGCTCGGAGCTGATCGACGGTCGCCCCAGAGTCCTAGATGGTGTCTGGGACCTTCCATAGTTTTTCTGCAGCTTGTAGGATTTTATCGGTGGACTGGTCGTGGGCCCTATTGGCATGTCTTTGCATTGTGTGTCCACCGTTTGCTGCCGGATGCATGCATGTGACCAGATCTAGCGTCCGGCTTGAGATTCTAATTGGAAATAATTTTTAGGGCATACAGGCCCATGCAATAACGAACATGAGCTCTGTGTGTGAGTGCGATGCAAGACGGAAAGAATTTGGCTAAATCTAGAACGCTGAATATAAAGAACAAGGAGAAAGTACAAATGAGCCCCTAGCGGGCTTAAGTAGGGGCGCCGGCAGCTAGCCGCACCGGGCCCCGTCACCCCCGCTGAGCCCAAACGGGTCAGCGGGGATAACACACTGCGTACACCACGATAACAATAACGGTGGTCTCCTCGATGCACCGGAACAGCTCTCCGAGTACCCGGGTCTCGACCACCGAGACAATAGGAACAGTGTCAGAAAATCTCAGAATCAGCGTCCAAACATCACACACGGCTTTCCGAACATCGGAAGCCCCACAACAACCATCGGGTCTCCTCGTCGCACCGGTATAGTCCACCGGGTGCGCGGGTCTCAACCCACAGAGAAAACTCTCCTAGCTCCCGACAAACCCACATGGCTGCCGGATTGCATCGACCGCGTCTCGCCGGCGCTGTCGTAGGTGCTGGAGAAGTCTCGGTGCAGTCCGGAGGCCCGTCGTGTCGTCACGCCCTCCTCTGCCATATACCCTGAATGTGGGTATATCGGTAAACTAGCAGTGTCGATCGTGACGGGTGGAAGCCACACAAACCAACACTCCCCCTGGCTGACATAGCCGTCCACGCCAGAACGAATGAAAGGCTGTGGGAACCTGAACGGCACCTCACGCTGAAGCTGGTCCACAAGTAGCACAGATGAGGCGGTGGAGCCTGCTGTGTCTACTGCTGCATATGACCCGGCGACATCTCTGAGAACTGCTGCTCTCAAGAACGCCTCAACCTCCAACAGACCAGCCGGTCAACTCTGCTCGTGTACTGCGACCACTCTCGGGCAAGTATGAGTCCCGTGCGCCAACGCCCCCAAAAATCCGTGTGGGGTATCCCGATCCGCGCGGGACTCATGTGCCACCGCCAGGCCGCTATCGGTCGGAGTCGCAAGTGGCACCGCCAAGGCACATGAGACCTGCACTCCTCGTGATGCAACCTGCTGCTGCAGAATGTCCGGCTCCTGTCCCAGCGTGGATGTCGACCTCTATGACACGCATATCTCCTGCACTGAACCTCCGCCGGACTCATGTGAGCCTGTTGCACAAACTCCGCCAAAACTCCCAAAGATGCATCCTGATCCGTATCGGACCCGTGTGCCACCGCCGGGCCGCCACCGGTAGGAGCCGCGAGTGGCACCGCCCAGGGACGTCGGGCCTGGACACCTCCTGACACAAGCTGCTGCAGTAGAAGATCTGGATCCAGCGCGGACGTGGAAGTCGAACTCGATGATACGCAAGTCTGCACCATGACCTCCATGTCGGGATCAGACTCACTCCCCCTCGACCCAACTGCGGATCCTGTCGTTACTGTCGCATCACGCAATGCGCGGTGACCACACTCTCCCTCGACAGGTACAGTAACGGAGGTCGAGGAGGTGGAGGATGTATCAACACCAGCGCGAGCACGCCGTGCGGAGCGCTGACGACGACGTCGCAGAGTCACTCGACTGGAACGACTGCTGGAAGACAGGTCATCGCGGGCTGGCGGCGTGGTCACAGCAGAGTGGAGGATCGAAAGGATGGTGCCAGCCTGGGACTAGCTGGCAGGTGAAGCTGAAGGGACACCATCGGATGAAGAAGGAGGAGATGATGGAGGAGATGTGGTCGAAGAGGCCGTCGACGAACGAGTAGCAGAAGCACGCTCAGTGACAACGAGGTCACAAAGCCGCAGCACCGTCTGCCGTAGGCCGCGGATCTCGGCGAATATGCTCGCCAGAGGTCCAGCTAAGGGATCTACCAACGCCGGCAGATCCCTATGCTGTGGAGGACGCAGGCTCGGACGAGGCTGTAGCCAAGGTGGATGCCAGCCGGGAGGGCGCGTCCAACAGCGACGCCAACCATGACGTCCATTACCACAGTAATAGCAGGCGAATGCGCAGGGCGCCTGCTCACACGTCCGCGCACTCATCTCGTGCGCTGGACGATGGATAGGTGCCGAGAGCACCTACTCCCGGTGGTAAACACCAAGCCACGGGAGAGAATGAGGTCCGCAGGTACTATCACTCCTGGAGGTCACGGCGTCCGGGTCAGCAAACGTGACCAGACGGGAAGAGCTGCACTAATACAGCACACCCGGAAATGAGAGTCTGACTAGCTGCGGCGACCAATGCTGCTGCCACGAATGGAGCGAAGACTGCTCCAAGACGAGAAGGGGTGGCGGCTGCAGGTGTGGCTGTTGCTCCAAGCGGTAGACGACCCAGCCCTCGGAGACGGTAAGACTCGAATCCGCCGGCGATCCTACGGGGTGAAGTGCGCGCACCAATCCACAGGCCCCAGGGAGACGCCGGTCCACGACACGTCTCGAAGCGGAAATCGCCACCGACAACACAATCCGTTGCCGGTGCAGAGGGTGAAACTGCAAGCGCTGCTGCAACCGCTGATGCTGATGCTGCAGTGGTTGCTGCAAGTGCAGTGCCGGTGAGATGACGGGCTACTCGATGGTCCCGTACGTTTGGTTGAAACTGTCTTTTCCTCCCCCGTTTTCTCTTTTTTTATATATATATTCTCCTTTCACGGCCTCACCCTCCCGGTTTTTTTTTTTTTGTTTTTCCTCACCCCTTAGCCTGAGGCGTACCCCCTCCGTAGTTTTTTTTTCACTTGCACCCCCTATTCTCCATTGCCCCAAAGCTGGGGCAATCAGTAAAATAGGGGGAGAGAGGAGGGGGGGAGGTCCGGCTTGTCCGGCCCTCCCTCCCGTGCACTGCTCGCTCGCTCGCTCGCTGATCGAGCGAGCGAGAGCGAGAGATCGACGGGGGGGGGGGGGGGTCCTTTCCGCCCCTCTGACCCGGCCCCTCCGTCGGTCGGCCGACGGGGCCGACGGGGCCGACGGGGCCGAGGGGCCCCCTCCGAAGAGCCCCTCGGAGGGGCTCGGCAGGGCCCTCCGAGGGCCCCCCTTGAGAAGGGGAGAAAGGAGGGAGAGGGGGGGTGGCGAACGGGGTCGACAAGCCCCCTCAGAGCCCCGCCCCTTCAGAGGAGGGCTGCAAGGCCCTCCTCGCAGCGGCAGCAGCAGCAGCTGCAGCGGTAGGTGCAGCTGCTGCGGATGCTGCTGCTGCTGCTGCTGCCTCAGCTGCTGCTGTTGCTGCTGCTGCTCTACGCAGCAGCTGCTGCTGCTGCTTGCTGCTGCTGATCTGCTGCTGCCTTTTTTTTTCTTCTTCTTTCGCTCTGCACGCCGTTGCACGCTGCTGCTGCTGCTGCGGCTGCTGCTGCTGTTGCGACTGCTGCTGTTACTGCTGCTAAAGCTGCTGCGGCTACTGCTGCTGCTTCTGCTACTGCTGCGTCGCTGCTTGCTGCTGCATGCTGCTGCTTCTGCTCGCTGCTGCCACGGCTGCAAGCTAGTGCTACGTCGCTGCTGCTCGTGCATGCTGCTGCTGCCAACGCGTGCTGCTGCTGCTACTACTGCTGCTGCTGCTGCTGTGCGCGGCTCACCGCCCCTGTGGCGTTCACGTGCAGTCGCTTCGCGCTCCCTCACGCTGCTGCCGGCGTGGCGCCACGTGGCGCGTTCTCTTCGCGTTCCGCCCACTGCTGCTGCTTCTGCTGCTCACACGCCCCCCTGTGCTCTGATACCAAATTGGAAATAATTTTTAGGGCATGCAGGCCCATGCAATAACGAACATGAGCTCTGTGTGTGAGTGCGATGCAAGACGGCAAGAATTTGGCTAAATCTGGAACGCTGAATATAAAAAACAAGGAGAAAGTACAAATGAGCCCCTAGCGGGCTTAAGTAGGGGCACCGGCAGCTAGCCGCACCGGGCCCCGTCACCCCCGCTGAGCCCAAACGGGTCAGCGGGGATAACACACTGCGTACACCACGATAACAATAACGGTGGTCTCCTCGATGCACCAGAACAGCTCTCCGAGTACCCGGGTCTCGACCACCGAGACAATAGGAACAGTGTCAGAAAATCTCAGAATCAGCGTCCAAACATCACACACGGCTTTCCGAACATCGGAAGCCCCACAACAACCATCGGGTCTCCTCGTCGCCCCGGTATAGTCCACCGGGTGCGCGGGTCTCAACCCACCGAGAAAACTCTCCTAGCTCCCGACAAACCCACATGGTTGCCGGAACGCATCGACCGCGTCTCGCCGGCGCTGTCGTAGGTGCTGGAGAAGTCTCAGTGCAGTCCGGAGGCCCGTCGTGTCGTCACGCCCTCCTCTCTGCCATATACCCTGAATGTGGGTATATCGGTAAACTAGCAGTGTCGGTCGTGACGGGTGGAAGCCACACAAACCAACAATTCTGCACGTGTAGGTTCAGACAGCGTAGCGTTTTGACTTGTCTACGCTGAGTTACGGCCAAAACAGTGGTTTTGGGCCGGTTTTAGGACAGACCTTGCACTGCCGCGTGCGACACCCGTCGTGCGCCGCGGCAGGTACTTATGCCATGGACCTTTCATTTGTCATTTCTTTCTGCAAATGAATTTTTTGACACTTTGCCTTGTGTCCCCTAGCCAGACCCTTGCCGTTGTGTACACAACTTGTGACTGTCGTCAGCGTCTGACCAGGCACTGACGCCTAGTCAGCGGCAATATCGCTGGGAAGCTTCCACGCATTTTCTCAAAAACAACCTCCGAGACGTCGATCACCTGATCGAAGGATACTACCGCCGTCACCGGGCCACATCTTTACCTGCGCCGGGACGTCGCGCCAAAAAGGGGGAGAAGTGTTACGCACCAGACGTACACTAGTCCCTAAACTCTCCGAGTGTGCACTTCTTTCATCACAAAAATAGCTCACGACGTGTTGAGAATTAAATTTTCACTCTGATGGCCAAGGGAAATTCGGCCAACTGCCCTCGTCCTCCGGCGAACCTTCTTGGACCTTCTAACAATTTTGACCACTTTCGAGAATCGACGACAAAAGTGTCACGACCATTCGATCAACTTCTCGACACACTGAAAAATAACGCCATTTTTAAATATGCATCTCGCATCTTCGCTGTCGATCTTCGAAGCCCCCCTATTCGTAAGCGGAGCTTCTCGATCCGACCACTCACGGCGCGACTCCACACGCGTCGCTCGACAATCGAAGCAACGACCCCGAATTTGCTTCATTCGTAACTTGACACTTGTATATATGTGTTCGAATATTTTGAAACTTGTCATTGAAGTACACTTAACCGCTAATTATAAATTACTCAAGTGTCCGGAATTCTCAAACGCATCCTCCCTCGCAATTCTACCTTTTCACCATCTTTGCTGCGTTGGGAATAACATCGGAATCGGTTTCCAAAGTGGTGTATGGTACGATTTCATTGGAAGTTATTTTCAACTAAGTGGGACACAAAATATTGTTTGAACTATGCCCTCCATTTTCTACAATAGGGGAAATTTTTATCATATTATATACCTTCTGGTATTTCTGGTGGTAATTCACCAGAAAAAAGAAATTAGGTCGACAGGTAATAAGTTTGTTTTAGAATGGGTGCAATGAATTGTCATCCTCAGAATGTAGGCCACGCGAAGGTGATCCATCAAGAACATGGGCAAAATATGAGTTCGCCCTTCCTAGCTTCAGAGCCATGAGCTGGCGCTGATAAAGTGCGGTACACTTTTGACGGCATCACATACCTGGCCTCGAGGACATCTGTCGGTGATATCCGCTGTCGTTGATTGTCCCCTGGACCCGTTGAGCAGGAGCATCGCTGGCGCCAACAGTGCACCGGGATTCTCCATGCTGTCTGGGCTCCCCTCGCCCCGCAGCGCCGTCGGACCCTTTCCAGCTCTGCTGGGTCGCGCAGCGCCTGGAGGTATGGACGCTTTGTGCAAAAGCGGTTGACAGGTCACCGGGTGAAAGGGTCAGTGCCGCGCTGACCAGGCATGCGACCCCCCACCGCAAGAAGGTACCAGACAAGGATGAAGATCAGGTTCAGTAATATATTATTTGATTGCGTACGATTCAGTTGACTGCAATTGCATCTTCTATTCGAGTATGCGATTGTATGAAACAAGTTCGCAGTCTTCGATATTTCATGAACTTTAAAAATGCATATTCTAAAGACATCGTTCAGCACGACCCAGGTGACATGGGTAGTGTCGGCGTTCCTCACATTAGGTCTGTATTTCCACAGAACGGTCTACTAGCATCCGACCAACACATCTTGAGAGCGGGCTCCTGCTGTTTGTAAAGAGAGAGAGGAGCCTTTCTTAGCATGAGAATATGACGATATCAGTGCATTCGCCTCCCGATCGGGATCGCAGTCAAACATGTGGAAATCCTGTCCTTCCAATCGATTGGAAGTAAAACATGTTCAGGAACATGCGAAATCCTGGCTAAGCTAAATTTCAATTCGACAAAGCAATCACTTGAGGCTTCGTTTCAGAATATTTCGAAAGCTTCCCATCCCACATTTGTCTCCCGCAATCCGCTTGCATTATGGAAGAGCTGCAAGTCGAGGTTACGGTGACACTTTCCATTTCTTCCAATCTGACGAAGCGCCGTCTATGTTTCAACTAATTACTTTCAACGATGACAAACTAAAACTAATGATCTGCCCGTTCGCATGAGAGCAGAAGACACCTGCGGAAGCCAACATATATTTGCTGCGATTTGAATATCCGATACATTCTCGCTTTGACCCCTTTCTATTTTTGTGACGAGGACAATTCTCTCTGAACTCATTTGTTTCTATCTTGCAAAACCGAAGTTTGTTTGGCTGATCAGTGTCCTCGTAAAGGAGGTTCTACTTGCAATAACGATGTCATGCGTTGGAGCTGTTGAACGGCTAGAACGATGTGGGCCCCTGGGCACAAACAGTACGCAGTAACCTGTCGAATCTGCCGATGCGATAGGGACTTCACATCTATTAGGGGCTTATCCATTTCTGCAAGTGAAACTAAGGCCAAAGTAGGAGCTCAAAACGATCATGGGTGACGATTATTTAGAGGGAATCATGTATCAAACATTTTTGCACTCCTACCCTTGACAAAGTTCAATCACTAGGGTACGATCATGCGTTGTTTCTGGGCTGTTGAATTCGTGAATTTTTGAATGAAAAGATTTTCAAACGATTCCGGAATTGGAGATAAAAGATTTTACATTTGAACCCCTTGGAAATAAGGGTAACTTAATAGAAAAAAACCTTTGTAAACAAAAGAGGGTCTCTGACCATCATGACATATTTCCTCATGAACCAAAGGCCAAGGACCCCTACTTAGTCAATGTGGTGCCTAACGTGACATAATGAGGTGCAAAAAAGAAATTTAAAATTTGGAAAACATGTGATAGGTACAAACTTAGAAGAATGGATTTATTATGGTTTTCAATACATTAGTTTACACAAAACACATTAACCACATAATTCGAAGACATATAGCTTCCTCCATTGAAATCCACGGAATTCCTCATTTTTTCAAAATCTTTGAATTTACTGATTTATTCATTTTTATCAATGCCATTTCATAACTATAGGAGTGTGGCAAGAATAACACTAGATTTTGGCTTGAGCACAATGCACTTAGTTTCAAGTTTGGAGTTTTCATGAATTTATAGTATTAATTATGATTTCATGATAAGAACTAAACGTACAAAATAGTTTATCATAATAAAAACTATACGTACATAATATTCTTATTCCCTATGAATAAGAATATTCATAGGAAATACTCTCATGGACGATTTCATTTTTTAAAAGCAAGTTAGTTATTATTTTTCTCGTTCAAAAGTTGTTTATAACGGGGACATGTACAAAATGTTTGGTGTGATAACCAAGGATAAAAAACTTGGCAAATTCCTTGTATAACGCAATCTTGGAGGGTATGAAGCATCTGATGTTTGCGTGAGTCACTCTACACGCATCAACGAGGTCCCTCAGATCACACAAGTCCTCCTGGAGGACATAACACATCATCATTGTCTCTTCCAATGTTAGACGTCACACTAGTGCATCAGCGATTGGGAGAACTGCGATTGCAACCTATAATGAAGCAACAAAGATCGTTAGCATTCACTACCAGCTAGAGTGAAAATCTAAAGTGGAGCACAAGTTGTCTCTCCAAATCCATTGTATCAACATCAACAACTTTTCACGTTTGTAAGAACCTTGGTCTCTTTACCATAATAAGACACTAATGCTCCCAGAGTTTTTTTTTTGCGGTTCCCACCGACAACCCACCATGGCAGAGGTTTTCTAGTGTGAAGAGGAGGTTTCTTGAAATCTTGGAAGTCTAATAAGATGTTTGCCTTATTTGGGCCAGGCTCAATCCATTTTTCATCGTTGAGCTGCTCATATGCTTTGCTGAGCTTGTATATAATATTGATGAAGTATTTATTCTTTTAACATATTCTGAGCTCTTCCATTCAATTTTGATGGTTATAAAAGCATTCCTTGGCACACCAATTTCCCGCACAACATCAAGGCCAACCTAGACTTCGGTATGGTTGTGCCAAAATCCAACATGATACCATAGTAATCAAGTCATTACTACTAGCAAGAGTAGTAGGTTTAGCTAAGGCTTGGGGAAAAAATTATCCACTTTCTGAAATAATGATCCTAGAGTGGGGAGGTGTACCAATCATAACTTGTGCACAAGGTAGAAGGATTGAGAAGTCTTTATGAGAAACATGGAAACTTAGAATCGAAGGGAATGTTCTCCGCCGCCTAAAAATCCCTTTGTCTTACATGGTTTGTGCATGGATCAAGATTAGGGACACCATGCTTTAGACCACTCATAACACAAAGTAGTTTTGGCACAACTCATCGTGATGAATGTGGAGTAAAAGGCAAAATAAGGACATTTGGCATGACAAGCCGTGGAGTAGGAAACAGAGGAACAGAGGTAGTAGCTAACAGCTCATGAGCCCCTTTGTCAACAAGAGCAGCGCAATCATGTTTTTCGCGCATCACATAGAAAAAATGTTGTAGCAGTCACGTGTAGATTAGGTAGCATAGACTGCATAGGTCAAACAATAACAGACTCTATTTCTAAAGTAGTAGTAGATGCATCAACAAATGATGGAAAAAAAGTGGAAGTAGCAAAAGCAGGTGACGGAATGGCAGCAATTGTCATGAGCATCATCCGTCCATGTGCCTCATTAAAGTCCTCCACCAGTCGTGGAACAAGATTTATCTATGTAGGTGCAACCGAGAGACTTTTTAAACATTGAAGCACCCCATGATTTCATGGAACAACCAGAAGGTGGGCCAATGGTACCACCTATAGGACTAAACCAATAGGCAAAACTAGCACATATGATCCAAGCATATGCCGTCCAACTTGTAGTTGTTGTAGGAATATCAATTTTTTTACCATATGAAGTAGTACTCATGCAACACTTCCATATGCTTGCCAAATAGATGGCACAGAAGAGAACCTCTTTATAGAATCTAAAGATCACAATGCCCGTAGAAGCGCCTTCCTTGTAATCAGACAAGATCAATGTTGATAAAATATATAGAGATAATGTTTCTCATTTAGGTGCACAAGTTCAAGCAAATTTCTCAAATTCATTGTCTCTCTTTAAGTTCTACAACGGGCATTACTTGTCTCAATCATTGGGGTCATCTTGAGAACCAGTGCTTGAGTTTAATGCCTATAGAACGGCTGTGTACATGGTATTAAATAACCAACTCAATCCTCGTATCTAAGAAGAAATAGGATGATTAAGGGATCGGCCGAACCTGATCATCTTGCGTGGTCTCACATGCTACCAACCGACATGTTAAGAAACAACCTTCAAGTCTCACCTCGTCATAGAGCGTTTGCGCATCACCCTCTACAACGTTACAAGCATTGAGAACTACATCAACAAATCCAAGTCAGTACACGGCCAACTCGTAGTGAATAAAACTCTTATTTTGGAGTTTGTCTTTGTGACCTTGCTTCTTAACAAATTGAGAAAGGATTAAAAGGAAAGGAGGTTCTTGTTAAAGTTCAAAGATGAGATTGAATTGACATTGGTGTACGTATGCAAGATGTTGATGATAGAAGAACATGATCACAAGCTTGCAAAGGAAAAAATATGTCTCTTTTCCTATCAACAATTACATATAAGCCTACACTATCCTCTTTTCCCCTGTAATACTAAATAAATCCATCATGAATTGAAATCTTACACCTGATTAGAATCAAATATCACCATATACACCTTTGAAAAACTCCAACGACAGGCATGTAAAACATCAACTTGAGCGGAATTGTTAGTACTTGAAGCAGCCATGACACATCAGATTATCTTATAAGAAGAGGCTACAAGGTAAATACTGTGAAAATAAGGAAGAGGGTCAAGGGGGTAGTAATAGGGGGTAGTGATTTGGATGATGAAGAGGAGGTTGATGAATAAGATGAGGAAACGTAGAAGAAGGTGACTATACGAGGTCAAAAGAATTAGTTCAACTTCTTAGGATGTGTATTCCAAGTCTCAAGATTTCTAAGTACCTAGCAAGATTGCATGGAGAACGTGTGGTACCTGGATAGTGGATGTAAGTCACATGTAATATTTTATAGGTCCTACTTCTTGTTGGGATGCGCAGCTGTGTAACAAGGACTAGGTTCCTTGCTTGTATAGGATCTTTTCTTGTGAAGCAAGCTAGCAAATTGATCTTTAGATGAACTTTGGAAAATGAATGTAACAACGGAAGAAATCTTAATTGATTTTGAAGAACAAGTATGGTACATGAAAAGTAGAGCCTAACAGAGGCTACACATGATCTCCACCACTGCTCCAGGCCCACGCAAGGGGCAACGCCTTGCTAGGTCGTTAAGGCCGTCGATGCAAGGGGACTTGGTCCAGCACCGTCCTCTAGGTGGACTGGCCTCCAGGTAGTCAGGGCTTCCTCCTTCCCAGGCTGGCAGAGCTCTGCCAGGCTTAAAGGGGTCTCTAGGGCAGACTCCAGCAGAACCTTGGTCTGAGCCGCTTCCAGATGCTAAGTGCTGCAAGGTTGTGACATGAAAGATGAGTCCTGATGAGATATTGAGATGTGCCAAGGCCGCCGCCTTTTATACTTGCGGCCCTGGCAATTTGACTGCATGGCTTGCTTGAAGAAGCTTCCTTAGATGCACGGTGAAGTTTCATCATAACCGTGGTTCTTGAATCTTGGAGCTTCTCACGGATCTCCGAGAGCCGTAGATCACCGTAACCGTAATGCGCACATCCTAGCCCTCCTCACGTATCAGTGAGAACCGTAGATCTCCATAACCGTAATCCTTGCATTCCAGCTCGCCATGCAGCCTGTCCAGGTGGCGAGCAGAGAAGTATGTTGAGTCGTGGCCATGGATTGTCTGTGCAGACGGTCCCCACCAGGAGCTCACACACCGCCTCATGCTAGAAGCCCAGTCAGGCCTTGGCCCACCTGATCGCGGCGCTTAGTCGCACTACTCAGCTTCTTGTCCCTGCCCCACTAGAGCCATGCGCAATAGCCTGCGCATGCAACACACTATTTTACAATCCAAACCCTTTAGGCCTGGTTGCTAGAATTGGACTGGCCTTTATAGTGAAGAACTGTCCAATGCTCTGCTCCCGGAAGCCACCGAGAAAATTCTCACCCCGCGCATCTTTATCGGATTGTGAAACCGACTGTGCCATATCGGAGCATGAAACGAGCGCAGTCATCGCACCCACTAACACCTCCTACATCTTAAGCATTATGCAGAATTCTATGTTATCATAGAAAACAACTAGCATGTAGTAGTGGAAGGAAAAGGGAATATAGTTACTAAATATGAAAAGGGAACTCAAGTGCACCTTGGTGACGTTTCGTTTATCACTTAAATTCCCTTCAACCTCCTCTAGATTGGGGAGTTGTCTAAACGAGAAGTGCAAATTGTTGGAAAAGGGGAGTAGATCTTCTGAAAGGTTAAACCTTTTTTAAGGACACAAATGCTCCAATGGCATTATAAGGCTCAACCTGAGCCCAACGGTTTGGAATAACCCTTGCTCTTCCTTTGCTCTAGTAAATCAACGGGGAGTGAGCGACACTTTAGGGCACACACAATATCGTTGCAATAGTCAACAAGGTGGATTCACTTACTTGAAAGAGCCTCTGGTTTCCATAAAGGTGCATAGCGGCTTTAACAAAGCACCTTTGGTCAATAGAGATCTTGCCATTGGTGCAATCTGTTTTCCACTCCACAACAAGGTGACTTCAGATTGTGAAACTCGAAGGGGAAGTACGAGAGCTTCATCAAAGGAACCAAATATTATTATCTCGACTTTAAAGTACAATTCTGTCACTTAGATCAATTCTTTCAATCATTTGTGTCTTCTTAGTAATGGGACAATATTTCCTAATTTGACTACTAGATGAGGAAGGCCCACGAGAGGGTCGTCATTATGACCAATTTCCTCTACTCACCATTTTCATTTGTTGGCATGGAAGTAGTGTCAAAGAAATGTTGCTTGAGCATGACAAAGTAGAGGTAGTGTAATGTGACGTAACCATCTCTCCAAATCTACCTATATAAGCCTTAAGTAATTACTAAAGATATTTTTACAAAAATGAGGGAGGAGCAAAATTGTCGAAGAAAGTTTTACAAGGTGCTCTTAACCATTGACACCGATTGTCGTGGTTGTTTCTAAATGAACGACTTTAGTTGTGCTTCGTCATTTGTGCAACATAGTTGGAGGTGATGAAAACGTCAAGTTACATACTTTGAGTGTTGTTTTCTAGAGGTTGAGTCCTTACAATAATGTCGCTTGTGTTTGTGAGTGCAAGTTCTTGTTGGGGGAGCTCGCTCAGCCACAGGAGCGTATGCTCACAGACCTTGACCAACACTGTCTTCCTATCTTTCCACTACATAAACTAGTAGCTTGCACAATTTAACAAAATAGGTGAATTTCCAAAACAACAAGATGGTGTGTCTTGCTACTGAACTTCTTTAATGCAAAGCATAGACGGCGGATGAAATAGAGTTGGGCTTTATTTTAATGAATTTAATGAAGAGTCGTGTCGATGTGAAGTTATGGGGATCGACGTACTCTGAACTTGAAAGAAAAATCCTTTTTAACAAACGCTTGAGGACGTAGCCGAACGCCAAGGGGCAGAGGTAACCGGGTTATAAATCAAGAATGCTCCATCTAATGGTCCCAGTGCCTTTTGTACTACACCAGAAAGGGAGGATCAAGAGAGGAGTTTCTAGAATATTGCTTTGGTTGTGAAATCCTCTTAAATGGCCCTTTGTACCTGATTTGAGTTCTCAACATCATGAGGTACATTTTTTATTCAACAAACAATGGCATAACATGCAAGGTCTAGCTAGGCGTTCTTAAAAAGCATGAGATAGCCACAGAGAACTGTTTGAGTGAAACTGGGCTTCTTGAATTGGATAAAAAACTATCTTTAAGAGAAATATTGTATAGGAGTAAGGTCTGTTCCAAAATGATTTTATGGTTGACACCTAAGGACACTGATAAAGTGAATTAAGGGGGAGCACATTATTTGAGTTCTAAAGCAGGAGAGAAATTCCTTGTCGCCATGAAAGCTCAATGATGATTAAAGAAATATTCAATTTACTTGCCACTGAGTGGAGTCGTGTCCGGCCACGCCTTTCAACCTCTATTAACACCCTTATGAAGGGGGAGCATTGGATTGAGGCGAGGTCCCCACTAGATTTTGGCTTCAGCAAGACGTAACCGGATTTAATTTTAGAGGAGTCCATGTGAAGGTATGCTTTTTACCAATATCCACAAAGAACATTCTTCTGGAGAATACCCATTTGAAAAATGCCAATTTATTTTATTTTACTCTCCAAGTGGCGTTTTTGATGGCTTTGACATGTAAAAACTGTTTGGTGTGTCCAAAAAGGGTGTGATTATGTTTTTCAGCTCATTAGAGTGGTGTTCAAGGTTCTATAACTTGATAACTGCTTCGTACGGGGTTGTTTGGGAGAGTAAAAGCATATGAGCTTTGCGCAAACCACTGTTCAAGCATTGATGAGGTCATTTAGTTCACACACGACCTTACGGAGGATTTACTACTACATCATCATCTTTTCTATTCATGTTTCAATCAAGAAGTGCTTTGGTTCCCGTATGAGCTGAAAGCCATTGTGTTGGTTGGGTTGGGAATTTGGGTAGGGAGGGGTGGGGTTGTGCGGGGGGGGGGGAATGGGGAGCGCCTCTTGTCCTGCATGCTCTATTAAGATGTAGGTCAAGAATTGACGCATGCTTATGATGGGGTCCTAAAAGAAATTATTCCATTATAAAAATTGAGGTATTGAGAAATTTATGAGAACAAATACAATTGTATCTTTTGAACCTTGGAAGCGACATTTCCAATTACAATAATTTTTTCCACAGAAGTGTTTTGAAGCCCAGCTGCTGATGTTGCGTCTCTGAATGCAGGTTTCTTATTTTGCGAGACGTCTTATTGTTGTGCTACCTCATGAGGAATCCAGTTTGGTATGTTTCCGTTAGCTTGATGTGATATTTGTCATTCTTATGCCTGACTGAAGACTTTCATTGGCCCAATCATCGCAATAGACTTTTCTTGCGTTTTTCCTGAAAGAGCTTTGTACAATTGCCTCGTCTCCCCACCGCCTGTCGACATGCTGGCCCGCCGCCCAGACTAGAGCCGGACATGCGGCGGATTTGCGGCAACCAGCGACGCGGCCGGGACCACTCGCGAGCATCGCACCAGCGACCCGGGCTTCACCCAAGCGCCAACCGGGCCGTTAAGGTCTGCGCTCACTCACCCTCTCGCGCTCATACTCCAGCCACTACCAGGGCTTTGGGCACAAGTGCCTCGGTCACTCGGGTGCTGGATTCGCTTCTACGGTCTTGCCTACTACAGACTCGACACAAACACTGAGCCGCAACCCCGCCGCTTCAGCGGCGTCTGCCGGTATCTAAGCCTATACGCAGGAGGCCTCCACCC
>SZWC01003503.1:0-11935 GCA_023375785.1 Penium margaritaceum
GGTCAGAAACACACTGGTCAGAAACACACTGGTCAGAAACACAGTGTTCGGAAACACACTGGTTAGAAACACAGGGGTCAGAAACACAGTGGTCAGAAACACAGTGGTCAGAAACTTACTGGTCAGCAACACAGTGGTCAGAAACAAACTGGTCAGAAACACACTGGTCAGAGACACACTGGTCAGAAAAACATTGGTCTGGAACACAGTGGTCAGAAACACGTTTGTCATAAACACACTGGTCAGAAACACAGTGGTCAGAAACACAGTGGTCAGAAACACACTGGTCGGAAACACAGTAGTCAGAAACACACTGGTCAGAAACACACTGGTCAGAAACACAGTGGTCAGAAACACACTGGTACGAAACACACTGGTCAGAAACACAGTGGTCAGATACTTAGTGATCTGAAAAACAGTGGTCAGAAACACACTGGTCAGAAACACACTGGTCAGAAACACAGTGGTCAGAAACACACTGGTACGAAACACACTGGTCAGAAACACAGTGGTCAGATACTTAGTGATCTGAAAAACAGTGGTCAGAAACATACTGGTCAGCAACACAGTGGTCAGAAACACAATAGTCAGAAACACAGTCGTCAGAAACACAGTGGTCACAAACACACTGGTCAGAAAGACAGTGGTCAGAAACACACTGGTCAGAAACACACTGGCCAGAAACACAGTGGTCAGAAACACAGTGGTCAGAAACACTCTGGTCAGAAACACACTGGTCCGAAACACAGTGGGCAGAAACACACTGGTCGGAAAGACACTGGTCAGAAACGCAGTGGTCAAGAACACACACAGGTCAGAAACACAGTCGTCAGAAACACAGGGGTCAGAAACACAGTCGTCAGAAACACAGGGGTCAGAAACACAGTCGTCAGAAACACAGGGGTCAGAAACACAGTCGTCAGAAACACAGGGGTCAGAAACACAGTCGTCAGAAACACAGGGGTCAGAAACACAGTCGTCAGAAACACAGGGGTCAGAAACACAGTCGTCAGAAACACAGGGGTCAGAAACACAGTCGTCAGAAACACAGGGGTCAGAAACACAGTCGTCAGAAACACAGGGGTCAGAAACACAGTCGTCAGAAACACAGGGGTCAGAAACACAGTCGTCAGAAACACAGGGGTCAGAAACACAGTCGTCAGAAACACAGGGGTCAGAAACACAGTCGTCAGAAACACAGGGGTCAGAAACACAGTCGTCAGAAACACAGGGGTCAGAAACACAGTCGTCAGAAACACAGGGGTCAGAAACACAGTCGTCAGAAACACAGGGGTCAGAAACACAGTCGTCAGAAACACAGGGGTCAGAAACACAGTCGTCAGAAACACAGGGGTCAGAAACACAGTCGTCAGAAACACAGGGGTCAGAAACACAGTCGTCAGAAACACAGGGGTCAGAAACACAGTCGTCAGAAACACAGGGGTCAGAAACACAGTCGTCAGAAACACAGGGGTCAGAAACACAGTCGTCAGAAACACAGGGGTCAGAAACACAGTCGTCAGAAACACAGGGGTCAGAAACACAGTCGTCAGAAACACAGGGGTCAGAAACACAGTCGTCAGAAACACAGGGGTCAGAAACACAGTCGTCAGAAACACAGGGGTCAGAAACACAGTCGTCAGAAACACAGGGGTCAGAAACACAGTCGTCAGAAACACAGGGGTCAGAAACACAGTCGTCAGAAACACAGGGGTCAGAAACACAGTCGTCAGAAACACAGGGGTCAGAAACACAGTCGTCAGAAACACAGGGGTCAGAAACACAGTCGTCAGAAACACAGGGGTCAGAAACACAGTCGTCAGAAACACAGGGGTCAGAAACACAGTCGTCAGAAACACAGGGGTCAGAAACACAGTCGTCAGAAACACAGGGGTCAGAAACACAGTCGTCAGAAACACAGGGGTCAGAAACACAGTCGTCAGAAACACAGGGGTCAGAAACACAGTCGTCAGAAACACAGGGGTCAGAAACACAGTCGTCAGAAACACAGGGGTCAGAAACACAGTCGTCAGAAACACAGGGGTCAGAAACACAGTCGTCAGAAACACAGGGGTCAGAAACACAGTCGTCAGAAACACAGGGGTCAGAAACACAGTCGTCAGAAACACAGGGGTCAGAAACACAGTCGTCAGAAACACAGGGGTCAGAAACACAGTCGTCAGAAACACAGGGGTCAGAAACACAGTCGTCAGAAACACAGGGGTCAGAAACACAGTCGTCAGAAACACAGGGGTCAGAAACACAGTCGTCAGAAACACAGGGGTCAGAAACACAGTCGTCAGAAACACAGGGGTCAGAAACACAGTCGTCAGAAACACAGGGGTCAGAAACACAGTCGTCAGAAACACAGGGGTCAGAAACACAGTCGTCAGAAACACAGGGGTCAGAAACACAGTCGTCAGAAACACAGGGGTCAGAAACACAGTCGTCAGAAACACAGGGGTCAGAAACACAGTCGTCAGAAACACAGGGGTCAGAAACACAGTCGTCAGAAACACAGGGGTCAGAAACACAGTCGTCAGAAACACAGGGGTCAGAAACACAGTCGTCAGAAACACAGGGGTCAGAAACACAGTCGTCAGAAACACAGGGGTCAGAAACACAGTCGTCAGAAACACAGGGGTCAGAAACACAGTCGTCAGAAACACAGGGGTCAGAAACACAGTCGTCAGAAACACAGGGGTCAGAAACACAGTCGTCAGAAACACAGGGGTCAGAAACACAGTCGTCAGAAACACAGGGGTCAGAAACACAGTCGTCAGAAACACAGGGGTCAGAAACACAGTCGTCAGAAACACAGGGGTCAGAAACACAGTCGTCAGAAACACAGGGGTCAGAAACACAGTCGTCAGAAACACAGGGGTCAGAAACACAGTCGTCAGAAACACAGGGGTCAGAAACACAGTCGTCAGAAACACAGGGGTCAGAAACACAGTCGTCAGAAACACAGGGGTCAGAAACACAGTCGTCAGAAACACAGGGGTCAGAAACACAGTCGTCAGAAACACAGGGGTCAGAAACACAGTCGTCAGAAACACAGGGGTCAGAAACACAGTCGTCAGAAACACAGGGGTCAGAAACACAGTCGTCAGAAACACAGGGGTCAGAAACACAGTCGTCAGAAACACAGGGGTCAGAAACACAGTCGTCAGAAACACAGGGGTCAGAAACACAGTCGTCAGAAACACAGGGGTCAGAAACACAGTCGTCAGAAACACAGGGGTCAGAAACACAGTCGTCAGAAACACAGGGGTCAGAAACACAGTCGTCAGAAACACAGGGGTCAGAAACACAGTCGTCAGAAACACAGGGGTCAGAAACACAGTCGTCAGAAACACAGGGGTCAGAAACACAGTCGTCAGAAACACAGGGGTCAGAAACACAGTCGTCAGAAACACAGGGGTCAGAAACACAGTCGTCAGAAACACAGGGGTCAGAAACACAGTCGTCAGAAACACAGGGGTCAGAAACACAGTCGTCAGAAACACAGGGGTCAGAAACACAGTCGTCAGAAACACAGGGGTCAGAAACACAGTCGTCAGAAACACAGGGGTCAGAAACACAGTCGTCAGAAACACAGGGGTCAGAAACACAGTCGTCAGAAACACAGGGGTCAGAAACACAGTCGTCAGAAACACAGGGGTCAGAAACACAGTCGTCAGAAACACAGGGGTCAGAAACACAGTCGTCAGAAACACAGGGGTCAGAAACACAGTCGTCAGAAACACAGGGGTCAGAAACACAGTCGTCAGAAACACAGGGGTCAGAAACACAGTCGTCAGAAACACAGGGGTCAGAAACACAGTCGTCAGAAACACAGGGGTCAGAAACACAGTCGTCAGAAACACAGGGGTCAGAAACACAGTCGTCAGAAACACAGGGGTCAGAAACACAGTCGTCAGAAACACAGGGGTCAGAAACACAGTCGTCAGAAACACAGGGGTCAGAAACACAGTCGTCAGAAACACAGGGGTCAGAAACACAGTCGTCAGAAACACAGGGGTCAGAAACACAGTCGTCAGAAACACAGGGGTCAGAAACACAGTCGTCAGAAACACAGGGGTCAGAAACACAGTCGTCAGAAACACAGGGGTCAGAAACACAGTCGTCAGAAACACAGGGGTCAGAAACACAGTCGTCAGAAACACAGGGGTCAGAAACACAGTCGTCAGAAACACAGGGGTCAGAAACACAGTCGTCAGAAACACAGGGGTCAGAAACACAGTCGTCAGAAACACAGGGGTCAGAAACACAGTCGTCAGAAACACAGGGGTCAGAAACACAGTCGTCAGAAACACAGGGGTCAGAAACACAGTCGTCAGAAACACAGGGGTCAGAAACACAGTCGTCAGAAACACAGGGGTCAGAAACACAGTCGTCAGAAACACAGGGGTCAGAAACACAGTCGTCAGAAACACAGGGGTCAGAAACACAGTCGTCAGAAACACAGGGGTCAGAAACACAGTCGTCAGAAACACAGGGGTCAGAAACACAGTCGTCAGAAACACAGGGGTCAGAAACACAGTCGTCAGAAACACAGGGGTCAGAAACACAGTCGTCAGAAACACAGGGGTCAGAAACACAGTCGTCAGAAACACAGGGGTCAGAAACACAGTCGTCAGAAACACAGGGGTCAGAAACACAGTCGTCAGAAACACAGGGGTCAGAAACACAGTCGTCAGAAACACAGGGGTCAGAAACACAGTCGTCAGAAACACAGGGGTCAGAAACACAGTCGTCAGAAACACAGGGGTCAGAAACACAGTCGTCAGAAACACAGGGGTCAGAAACACAGTCGTCAGAAACACAGGGGTCAGAAACACAGTCGTCAGAAACACAGGGGTCAGAAACACAGTCGTCAGAAACACAGGGGTCAGAAACACAGTCGTCAGAAACACAGGGGTCAGAAACACAGTCGTCAGAAACACAGGGGTCAGAAACACAGTCGTCAGAAACACAGGGGTCAGAAACACAGTCGTCAGAAACACAGGGGTCAGAAACACAGTCGTCAGAAACACAGGGGTCAGAAACACAGTCGTCAGAAACACAGGGGTCAGAAACACAGTCGTCAGAAACACAGGGGTCAGAAACACAGTCGTCAGAAACACAGGGGTCAGAAACACAGTCGTCAGAAACACAGGGGTCAGAAACACAGTCGTCAGAAACACAGGGGTCAGAAACACAGTCGTCAGAAACACAGGGGTCAGAAACACAGTCGTCAGAAACACAGGGGTCAGAAACACAGTCGTCAGAAACACAGGGGTCAGAAACACAGTCGTCAGAAACACAGGGGTCAGAAACACAGTCGTCAGAAACACAGGGGTCAGAAACACAGTCGTCAGAAACACAGGGGTCAGAAACACAGTCGTCAGAAACACAGGGGTCAGAAACACAGTCGTCAGAAACACAGGGGTCAGAAACACAGTCGTCAGAAACACAGGGGTCAGAAACACAGTAGTCAGAAACACAATGGTCAGAATGACACTGGTCACAAACACATAGGTCAGAAACAGACTGGTCAGAAACACAATGGTCAGAAACACATAGGTCAGAAACACACTGGTCAGAAACACAGTGGTGAGAAACACCGTGGTCAGAAACAATGTGGTTCGAAACACACTGGTTAGAAACACACTGGTCAGACACACAGTTGTCAAAAACACAATGGTAAGAAACACAGTGGTCAGAAACACAGTGGTCAGAAACAATGTGGTTCGAAACACACTGGTTAGAAACACACTGGTCAGACACACAGTTGTCAAAAACACAATGGTAAGAAACACAGTGGTCAGAAACACACTGGTCAGAAAAATAGTGGTCAGAAACACAATGGTCAGAAACACAGTGGTCGGAAGCACAATGATCATAAACACAGTGGTCAGAAACACACTGGTCAGGAACAAAGTGGTCAGAAACAAAGTGGTCAGAAACACAGTGGTCAGAAACACACAGGTGATTAACACACTGGTCAGAAACACAGTGTTCACAAACACAGTGTTCAGAAACACACTGCTCATAAACACAGGGGTTCGAAACTCAGTGGTTAGAAACACAGTGGTCAGAAACACACTGGTCAGCAACACAGGGGAACGAAACACAGTGGTCAGAAACACACTGGTGAGAAACACACTGGTCAGAAACACGCTGGTCAGAAACACACTGGTCAGCAACACGCTGGTCAGAAACACAGTGGTCAGACACACAGTGGTCAGAAACACTGTGGTTAGAAACACAGTGGTCAGAAACACCCTGGTCAGAAACACACTGGTCAGCAACACGCTGGTCAGAAACACAGTGGTCAGACACACAGTGGTCAGAAACACTGTGGTTAGAAACACAGTGGTCAGAAACACCCTGGTCAGAAACACACTGGTCAGCAACACGCTGGTCAGAAACACAGTGGTCAGACACACAGTGGTCAGAAACACTGTGGTTAGAAACACAGTGGTCAGAAACACCCTGGTCAGAAACACACTGGTCAGCAACACGCTGGTCAGAAACACAGTGGTCAGACACACAGTGGTCAGAAACACTGTGGTTAGAAACACAGTGGTCAGAAACACCCTGGTCAGAAACACACTGGTCAGCAACACGCTGGTCAGAAACACAGTGGTCAGACACACAGTGGTCAGAAACACTGTGGTTAGAAACACAGTGGTCAGAAACACCCTGGTCAGAAACACACTGGTCAGCAACACGCTGGTCAGAAACACAGTGGTCAGACACACAGTGGTCAGAAACACTGTGGTTAGAAACACAGTGGTCAGAAACACCCTGGTCAGAAACACACTGGTCAGCAACACGCTGGTCAGAAACACAGTGGTCAGACACACAGTGGTCAGAAACACTGTGGTTAGAAACACAGTGGTCAGAAACACCCTGGTCAGAAACACACTGGTCAGCAACACGCTGGTCAGAAACACAGTGGTCAGACACACAGTGGTCAGAAACACTGTGGTTAGAAACACAGTGGTCAGAAACACCCTGGTCAGAAACACACTGGTCAGCAACACGCTGGTCAGAAACACAGTGGTCAGACACACAGTGGTCAGAAACACTGTGGTTAGAAACACAGTGGTCAGAAACACCCTGGTCAGAAACACACTGGTCAGCAACACGCTGGTCAGAAACACAGTGGTCAGACACACAGTGGTCAGAAACACTGTGGTTAGAAACACAGTGGTCAGAAACACCCTGGTCAGAAACACACTGGTCAGCAACACGCTGGTCAGAAACACAGTGGTCAGACACACAGTGGTCAGAAACACTGTGGTTAGAAACACAGTGGTCAGAAACACCCTGGTCAGAAACACACTGGTCAGCAACACGCTGGTCAGAAACACAGTGGTCAGACACACAGTGGTCAGAAACACTGTGGTTAGAAACACAGTGGTCAGAAACACCCTGGTCAGAAACACACTGGTCAGCAACACGCTGGTCAGAAACACAGTGGTCAGACACACAGTGGTCAGAAACACTGTGGTTAGAAACACAGTGGTCAGAAACACCCTGGTCAGAAACACACTGGTCAGCAACACGCTGGTCAGAAACACAGTGGTCAGACACACAGTGGTCAGAAACACTGTGGTTAGAAACACAGTGGTCAGAAACACCCTGGTCAGAAACACACTGGTCAGCAACACGCTGGTCAGAAACACAGTGGTCAGACACACAGTGGTCAGAAACACTGTGGTTAGAAACACAGTGGTCAGAAACACCCTGGTCAGAAACACACTGGTCAGCAACACGCTGGTCAGAAACACAGTGGTCAGACACACAGTGGTCAGAAACACTGTGGTTAGAAACACAGTGGTCAGAAACACCCTGGTCAGAAACACACTGGTCAGCAACACGCTGGTCAGAAACACAGTGGTCAGACACACAGTGGTCAGAAACACTGTGGTTAGAAACACAGTGGTCAGAAACACCCTGGTCAGAAACACACTGGTCAGCAACACGCTGGTCAGAAACACAGTGGTCAGACACACAGTGGTCAGAAACACTGTGGTTAGAAACACAGTGGTCAGAAACACCCTGGTCAGAAACACACTGGTCAGCAACACGCTGGTCAGAAACACAGTGGTCAGACACACAGTGGTCAGAAACACTGTGGTTAGAAACACAGTGGTCAGAAACACCCTGGTCAGAAACACACTGGTCAGCAACACGCTGGTCAGAAACACAGTGGTCAGACACACAGTGGTCAGAAACACTGTGGTTAGAAACACAGTGGTCAGAAACACCCTGGTCAGAAACACACTGGTCAGCAACACGCTGGTCAGAAACACAGTGGTCAGACACACAGTGGTCAGAAACACTGTGGTTAGAAACACAGTGGTCAGAAACACCCTGGTCAGAAACACACTGGTCAGCAACACGCTGGTCAGAAACACAGTGGTCAGACACACAGTGGTCAGAAACACTGTGGTTAGAAACACAGTGGTCAGAAACACCCTGGTCAGAAACACACTGGTCAGCAACACGCTGGTCAGAAACACAGTGGTCAGACACACAGTGGTCAGAAACACTGTGGTTAGAAACACAGTGGTCAGAAACACCCTGGTCAGAAACACACTGGTCAGCAACACGCTGGTCAGAAACACAGTGGTCAGACACACAGTGGTCAGAAACACTGTGGTTAGAAACACAGTGGTCAGAAACACCCTGGTCAGAAACACACTGGTCAGCAACACGCTGGTCAGAAACACAGTGGTCAGACACACAGTGGTCAGAAACACTGTGGTTAGAAACACAGTGGTCAGAAACACCCTGGTCAGAAACACACTGGTCAGCAACACGCTGGTCAGAAACACAGTGGTCAGACACACAGTGGTCAGAAACACTGTGGTTAGAAACACAGTGGTCAGAAACACCCTGGTCAGAAACACACTGGTCAGCAACACGCTGGTCAGAAACACAGTGGTCAGACACACAGTGGTCAGAAACACTGTGGTTAGAAACACAGTGGTCAGAAACACCCTGGTCAGAAACACACTGGTCAGCAACACGCTGGTCAGAAACACAGTGGTCAGACACACAGTGGTCAGAAACACTGTGGTTAGAAACACAGTGGTCAGAAACACCCTGGTCAGAAACACACTGGTCAGCAACACGCTGGTCAGAAACACAGTGGTCAGACACACAGTGGTCAGAAACACTGTGGTTAGAAACACAGTGGTCAGAAACACCCTGGTCAGAAACACACTGGTCAGCAACACGCTGGTCAGAAACACAGTGGTCAGACACACAGTGGTCAGAAACACTGTGGTTAGAAACACAGTGGTCAGAAACACCCTGGTCAGAAACACACTGGTCAGCAACACGCTGGTCAGAAACACAGTGGTCAGACACACAGTGGTCAGAAACACTGTGGTTAGAAACACAGTGGTCAGAAACACCCTGGTCAGAAACACACTGGTCAGCAACACGCTGGTCAGAAACACAGTGGTCAGACACACAGTGGTCAGAAACACTGTGGTTAGAAACACAGTGGTCAGAAACACCCTGGTCAGAAACACACTGGTCAGCAACACGCTGGTCAGAAACACAGTGGTCAGACACACAGTGGTCAGAAACACTGTGGTTAGAAACACAGTGGTCAGAAACACCCTGGTCAGAAACACACTGGTCAGCAACACGCTGGTCAGAAACACAGTGGTCAGACACACAGTGGTCAGAAACACTGTGGTTAGAAACACAGTGGTCAGAAACACCCTGGTCAGAAACACACTGGTCAGCAACACGCTGGTCAGAAACACAGTGGTCAGACACACAGTGGTCAGAAACACTGTGGTTAGAAACACAGTGGTCAGAAACACCCTGGTCAGAAACACACTGGTCAGCAACACGCTGGTCAGAAACACAGTGGTCAGACACACAGTGGTCAGAAACACTGTGGTTAGAAACACAGTGGTCAGAAACACCCTGGTCAGAAACACACTGGTCAGCAACACGCTGGTCAGAAACACAGTGGTCAGACACACAGTGGTCAGAAACACTGTGGTTAGAAACACAGTGGTCAGAAACACCCTGGTCAGAAACACACTGGTCAGCAACACGCTGGTCAGAAACACAGTGGTCAGACACACAGTGGTCAGAAACACTGTGGTTAGAAACACAGTGGTCAGAAACACCCTGGTCAGAAACACACTGGTCAGCAACACGCTGGTCAGAAACACAGTGGTCAGACACACAGTGGTCAGAAACACTGTGGTTAGAAACACAGTGGTCAGAAACACCCTGGTCAGAAACACACTGGTCAGCAACACGCTGGTCAGAAACACAGTGGTCAGACACACAGTGGTCAGAAACACTGTGGTTAGAAACACAGTGGTCAGAAACACCCTGGTCAGAAACACACTGGTCAGCAACACGCTGGTCAGAAACACAGTGGTCAGACACACAGTGGTCAGAAACACTGTGGTTAGAAACACAGTGGTCAGAAACACCCTGGTCAGAAACACACTGGTCAGCAACACGCTGGTCAGAAACACAGTGGTCAGACACACAGTGGTCAGAAACACTGTGGTTAGAAACACAGTGGTCAGAAACACCCTGGTCAGAAACACACTGGTCAGCAACACGCTGGTCAGAAACACAGTGGTCAGAAACAAAGTGGTCAGAAACACAGTGGTAAGAAACACAGTGGTCAGAAACACCCTGGTCAAATGCACAGTGGTCAGAATCACACTGGTCAGAAACATACTGGTCAGAAACACTTTGGTTAGAAACACACTTGTCAGAAACACAATGGTCAGAAACACAGTGGTCATAAACACACTGGTCAGAAAAACTGTGGTAAGAAACACACTGGTCAGAACACCCCCTGGTCAGAAACACACTTGTCAGAAACACAATGGTCAGAAACACAGTGGTCATAAACACACTGGTCAGAAAAACTGTGGTAAGAAACACACTGGTCAGAACACCCCCTGGTCAGAAACACACAGGTGAGATACACACTGGTCAGAAACACAGTGGTCAGAAACAGAGTGTTCAGAAACACACTGGTCAGAAACAGAGGGGTAAGAAACACAGTGGTTATGAACACAGTGGTCATAAACACACTGGTCAGAAACGCAGTGGTCAGAAACACAGTGGTCAGAAACACACTTATCAAAAACGCACTTGTAAGAACGACCCTGGTCAGAAACATAGTGGTCAGAAACACAGTGGTCAGAAACACTGTGGTCATAAACACATTGGTCAGAAACACGGTGGTCAGAAACACAGTGTTCAGAAACACAGTGGTCAGAACGAAATTGTTCAGAAACACACTGGTCAGAAACACAGTGGTCAAACACACACTGTTCAAAAACACACTGGTCGGAAACACACTGGTCAGAAACAGTGGTCAGAAACCAAGGTCAGAAACACGCTGGTCAGAAACACACTGGTCAGAAACACAGTCGTCAGAAACACAGTGGTTAGAAAAACACTGGTTAGGAACAAAGTGGTCAGAAACACACTGATCAGAAACACAGTGGTTAGAAACACACTGGTCAGAAACACAATGGTCAGGGAGACACAGATCAGAAACACATGGGTCAGAAACACACTGGTCAGAAATACAGTGGTCAGAAACACACTGGTCAGAAACACACTGGTCAAAAACATAGTGGTCAGAAACATCGTGGTCTGAAACACACTGGTCAGAAACACAGTGGTCAGAAACACACTGGTCCGAAACACGGTGGTCAGAAACATGGTGGTCAGAAATAGAGTGGTCATAAACACATTGGTCAGAATCACTGTGGTCAGAAACAAACTGGCCAGAAACACAGTGGTCAGAAACTCACTGGTCAGAAGCAAAGTAGTTAGAAAAATACTGGTGAGAAGATCAGATGTCAGAAACACACTGGTCAGAAACACAGTGGTCAGAAATACAGTGGTCAGAAACACAGTGGTCAGAAAC
>SZWC01003503.1:15124-48240 GCA_023375785.1 Penium margaritaceum
TGGTCAGAAACACAGTGGTCAGAAACACACTGGCCATAAACACACTGGTGAGAAACACACTGGTCACAAACACAGTGGTCAGAAACACACTGGTGAGAAACACACTGGTCAGAAACACAATGGTCATAAACACACTGGTCAGAAACACACTGGTCATAAACACACTGGTCAGAAACGCAATGGTCACAAACACACTGGTCAGAAACACACTTGTCAGAAACAAAGTTGTTAGAAACAGACAGGTGAAAAACACAATGGTTAGAAACAGTGGTTAGAAACAAGGTGGTCAGAATCACAGTGATGAGAAACACAGTGGTCAGAAACACATTGGTCATAAACACAGTGCTCAGAAACACACTGGTCAGAAACACATTGGTCGAAACACAATGGTCAGAAACACTGTGGTCAGACACGCACTGGTCAGAAACAAAGTGGTCAGAAACACACTGGTCAGAAACACAGCGGTGAGAAACACAGTGGTCTAAAACACAGTGGTCAGAAACACACTGGTAAGAAACGCACTGGTCAGAAACACAGTGGAAAGAAACACAGTGGTCAGAAACACAGTGGTCAGAAAGACATTGGTCAGAAACACAGTGGTTGGAACACACACTGGTCAGGAACACACCGGTCAGAAACACAGTGGTAAGAAGCACAGTGGTCAGAAACACAGTGGTCAGGAACACACTGGTCAGAAACATAGTGGTAAGAAGCAAAGTGGTCAGAAACACAGTGCTCAGAAACGCAGTGGTCAGAAACACAGTGGTCAGAAACACACCAGTCAGAAACACACTGGTCAGAAACACAGTGGTCAGAAACACACTGGTCAGAAAGACATTGGTCAAAAACACACTCGTCAGAAACACTCTGGTCAGA
Source organism: Penium margaritaceum (assembly GCA_023375785.1). Classification (NCBI taxonomy): domain Eukaryota; kingdom Viridiplantae; phylum Streptophyta; class Zygnematophyceae; order Desmidiales; family Peniaceae; genus Penium; species Penium margaritaceum. Next base: position 16,001 of record SZWC01003503.1, read on the forward strand.
AACACAGTGGTCAGAAACACACTGGTCAGAAACACAGTGGTCAGAAACACACTGGTCAGAAAGACATTGGTCAAAAACACACTCGTCAGAAACACTCTGGTCAGAAACACAGTGGTCAGGAACACAGTGGTCAGAAACACACTGGTCAGAAACACACTGGTCAAAAACACACTGGTAAGGAACACACTGGTCAAAACGCAGTGGTCAGAACATTGTGGTCAGAAACACACTGGTCAGAAACACACTGGTCAAAAACACACTGGTAAGGAACACACTGGTCAAAACGCAGTGGTCAGAACATTGTGGTCAGAAACACACTGGTCAGAAACAAAGTGGTCAGAAACACAGTGGTCAGCAACACAGTTGTCAGAAACACAGTGGTAAGAAACATAGTGGTTAGAAACACACTGGTCAGAATTACAGTGGTCAGAAATATAGCGGTCAGAAACACACTGGTCAGAAACACACTGGTCAGAAACACAGTGGTGAGAAACACTGTGGTCAGAAACACGCTGGTCAGAGGCACACTGGTCAGAAATACAGTGGTCAGAAACACAAAGGTCAGAAACAAAGTGGTCAAAAACACGGTGGTCAGAAACACACTGGTCAGAAACACACTTGTGACAAACACACTGGTCAGAAAAACAGTGGTGAGAAACACACTGGTCACAAAGACAGTGGTCAGAAACACAATGGTCAAAAACACAGTGGTCATGGACACAGTGGTCAGAAACACTCTGGTCTAAAACAAACTGGGCAGAAACACAGTGGCCATAAACACAGTGGTAAAAAACTCAGTTGTCTGAAACACATTGGTCAGAAACACAGTGGTCAGAAATATACTGGTTATAAACACACTGGTCAGAAACACAGTGGTCAGAAACACAGTGGTAAGAAAGACAGTGGTCAGAAACACAGTGGTCAGAAATATACTGGTTATAAACACACTGGTCAGAAACACAGTGGTCAGAAACACAGTGGTAAGAAAGACAGTGGTCAGAAACACAGTGGTCAGAAACACAGTGGTCAGAAACACTGTGGTCGGGAACACAGTGGTCAGAAGCATAGTGGTCATAAACACGGTGGTCAGAAACACAGTGGTCAGAAACACAGGGGTCAGAAACACAGTGATCAGAAACACACAGGTGGGAAACACACTGGTCAGAAACACACTGGTCAGAAACACACTGTTCAGAAACACAGTGGTAAGAAACACACTGGTCAGAAACACAGTGGCGAGAAACACAGTGGTCAGACACACACTGGTCAGAAACACAGTGGTCAGAAACACAGTGGTCTGAAACACATTGGTCAGAAGCACTGTGGTTAGAAACGCAGTGGTCAGAAACACGGTGGTCAGAAACACAGTTGTCAGGAACACAGTGGTCAGAAACACAGTGGCCAGAAACAGTGGGTTTGAGACACACTGATAAGAAACACACTGGTCAGAAACGCACTGGTCAGAAACACACTGGTCAGAAACACACTGGCCAGAAACACACTGGTAAAAAACACATTGGTGGGAAACACAGTGCTCAGAAACACACTGGTCAGAAACAGTGGTCAGAAACTCTGTGGTCAGAGACACAGTGGTCAGAAGCACACTGCTCATACACAAAGTGGTCAGAAACACGGTGGTCAGAAACTCACTGGTCAGAAACAGTGGTCAGAAACTCTGTGGTCAGAGACACAGTGGTCAGAAGCACACTGCTCATACACAAAGTGGTCAGAAACACGGTGGTCAGAAACTCACTGGTCAGAAACAGTGGTCAGAAACTCTGTGGTCAGAGACACAGTGGTCAGAAGCACACTGCTCATACACAAAGTGGTCAGAAACACGGTGGTCAGAAACTCACTGGTCAGAAACAGTGGTCAGAAACTCTGTGGTCAGAGACACAGTGGTCAGAAGCACACTGCTCATACACAAAGTGGTCAGAAACACGGTGGTCAGAAACTCACTGGTCAGAAACAGTGGTCAGAAACTCTGTGGTCAGAGACACAGTGGTCAGAAGCACACTGCTCATACACAAAGTGGTCAGAAACACGGTGGTCAGAAACTCACTGGTCAGAAACAGTGGTCAGAAACTCTGTGGTCAGAGACACAGTGGTCAGAAGCACACTGCTCATACACAAAGTGGTCAGAAACACGGTGGTCAGAAACTCACTGGTCAGAAACAGTGGTCAGAAACTCTGTGGTCAGAGACACAGTGGTCAGAAGCACACTGCTCATACACAAAGTGGTCAGAAACACGGTGGTCAGAAACACACTGGCCAGAAACACACTGGTCAGAAACACACTGGTCGGAAAAACACGGGCCAGAACCACTCTGGTCAGAAACACACTGGTTAGAAACACACTGGTCAGAAACACAGTGGTCATAAACACAACGGTCAGAAACACAGTGGTCAGAAACACAGTGGTCAGAAACACATTGGTCAGAAACACAGTGGTCAGGAACACAGTGGTCAGAAACATAGTGGTTATAAACACGGTGGTCAAAAACACAATGGTCAGAAACACAGGGGTCAGAAACACAGTGATCAGAAACACACTGGTGGGAAACACACTGGTCAGAAACACACTGGTCAGAAACACAGTGGTAAGAAACACACTGGTCAGAAACACAGTGGCCAGAAACACAGTGGTCAGAAACACAGTGGTCCGGAACACAGTGGTCAGAAACACAGTGGTCAGGAACGCAGTGGTCAGAAACACAATGGTCAGAAACACAGGGGTCAGAAACACAGTGATCAGAAACACACTGGTGGGAAACACACTGGTCAGAAACACACTGGTCAGAAACACAGTGGTAAGAAACACACTGGTCAGAAACACAGTGGCCAGAAACACAGTGTACAGACACACACTGGTCAGAAACACAGTGGTCAGAAACACAGTGGTCCGGAACACAGTGGTCAGAAACACAGTGGTTAGGAACGCAGTGGTCAGAAACACGATGGTCAGAAACACAGTTGTCAGGAAGAAAGTGGTCAGAAGGACAGTTGTCAGAAACACCGTGGTTTGAGACACACTCATCAGAAACACACTGGTCAGAAACGCACTGGTCAGAAACACACTGGTCAGAAACACACCGGCCAGAAACACACTGGTGAAAAACACATTGGTAGGAAACACAGTGCTCAGAAACACACTGGTCAGAAACACACTGGTCAGAAACACACTGGTCGGAAACACGAGGGTCGTGGACACAGTGGTCAGAAACTCAGTGGTCAGAGACACGGTGGTCAGAAACACAGTGGTCAGAAACACACTGGTCAGATACACACTGGTCAGGAACACAGTGGTAGTTAACACACTGGTCAGAAACACACTGGTCATAAACACACTGGTCATAAACACACTGGTCAGAAACACACGGGTCATAAACACACTGGTCAAAAACACACTGGTTAGAAACACACTGGTCAGAAACACAGTGGCCAGAAACACAGCGGTCAGAAACACAGTGGTCAGAAACACAGTGGTCAGAAACACATTGGTCAGAAACACGTTTGTCAGAAACACATTGGTCAGAAACACAATGGTCAGAAGCACACTTGTCAGAAACACTCTGGTCAGAAACACAGTGGTCAAAAACACAGTGGTCAGAAACACAGTGGTCAGAAACACAGTGGTCAGAAACACACAGGTCAAAGACACAGCGGTCAGAAACACACTGGTCATAAACACTCTGGTCAGAAAACACAAGTGTCAGAAACACAGTGGTCAGGATCACAGTGGTCAGAACACACCGGTCAGAAACACACTGGTCAAAAACACACTGGTCAGAGACACACTGGTCAGAGACACAGTGGTCATAAACTCTGTGGTCAGAAACAGAGTGGTCCGAAACACACTTGTCAGAAACACACTGGTCAGAAACACTGTGGTCAGAAACACACTAGTCAAAGACACAGTGGTCAGAAACACACTGGTCAGGATCACAGTGGTCATAACACACTGGTCCGAAACACACGGGTCAAACACACACTGGTAGGAAACACGCTGGTCAGAAACACAAAGGTTAAGAACACAATGGTCAGAAACACAGTGGTCAGAATCACAGTGGTGAAAGCACATTGGTCAGAAACCAACTGGTCAGAAACAGAGTGGTCAAAAACATAGTGGTTAGAAACACAGTAGTCAGAAACACAGTTGTCACAAACACAACGGTCAGAAACACACTGGTCAGAAACACACTGGTCAGAAACACACTGGTCAGAAACACAATGGTCACAAACACACTGGTCAGAAACACACTTGTCACAAACAAAGTTGTTAGAAACAGACTGGTGAAAACACACTGGTTAGAAACAGTGGTTAGAAACACAGTGGTCAGAAACACAGTGGTGAGAAACACAATGGGCAGAAACACATTGGTGAGAAACACAGTGCTCAGAAACACACTGGTCAGAAGCACATTGGTCAGAAACACAGTGGTCATAAACACTGTGGTCAGACGCGCACTGGTGAGAAACGAAGTGGTCAGAAACACACTGGTCAGAAACACACTGGTCAGAAACACAGTGGACAGAAACACAGTGGTCAGAAACACAAGTCAGAAAGGCATTGGTCAGAAACACAGTGGTTGGAACACACACTGGTCAGGAACACACTGGTCAGAAACACAGTGGTAAGAATCACTGTGGTCAGAAACACGGTGGTCAGAAACACACTGGTCTGAAACATAGTGGTAAGAAGCACAGTGGTCAGAAACACAGTGCTTAGAAACACAGTGGTCAGAAACACACCGGTCAGAAACACACTGGTCACAAACACAGTGGTCACAAACACAGTGGTCACAAACACAGTGGTCACAAACACAGTGGTCACAAACACAGTGGTCACAAACACAGTGGTCACAAACACAGTGGTCACAAACACAGTGGTCACAAACACAGTGGTCACAAACACAGTGGTCACAAACACAGTGGTCACAAACACAGTGGTCACAAACACAGTGGTCACAAACACAGTGGTCACAAACACAGTGGTCACAAACACAGTGGTCACAAACACAGTGGTCACAAACACAGTGGTCACAAACACAGTGGTCACAAACACAGTGGTCACAAACACAGTGGTCACAAACACAGTGGTCACAAACACAGTGGTCACAAACACAGTGGTCACAAACACAGTGGTCACAAACACAGTGGTCACAAACACAGTGGTCACAAACACAGTGGTCACAAACACAGTGGTCACAAACACAGTGGTCACAAACACAGTGGTCACAAACACAGTGGTCACAAACACAGTGGTCACAAACACAGTGGTCACAAACACAGTGGTCACAAACACAGTGGTCACAAACACAGTGGTCACAAACACAGTGGTCACAAACACAGTGGTCACAAACACAGTGGTCACAAACACAGTGGTCACAAACACAGTGGTCACAAACACAGTGGTCACAAACACAGTGGTCACAAACACAGTGGTCACAAACACAGTGGTCACAAACACAGTGGTCACAAACACAGTGGTCACAAACACAGTGGTCACAAACACAGTGGTCACAAACACAGTGGTCACAAACACAGTGGTCACAAACACAGTGGTCACAAACACAGTGGTCACAAACACAGTGGTCACAAACACAGTGGTCACAAACACAGTGGTCACAAACACAGTGGTCACAAACACAGTGGTCACAAACACAGTGGTCACAAACACAGTGGTCACAAACACAGTGGTCACAAACACAGTGGTCACAAACACAGTGGTCACAAACACAGTGGTCACAAACACAGTGGTCACAAACACAGTGGTCACAAACACAGTGGTCACAAACACAGTGGTCACAAACACAGTGGTCACAAACACAGTGGTCACAAACACAGTGGTCACAAACACAGTGGTCACAAACACAGTGGTCACAAACACAGTGGTCACAAACACAGTGGTCACAAACACAGTGGTCACAAACACAGTGGTCACAAACACAGTGGTCACAAACACAGTGGTCACAAACACAGTGGTCACAAACACAGTGGTCACAAACACAGTGGTCACAAACACAGTGGTCACAAACACAGTGGTCACAAACACAGTGGTCACAAACACAGTGGTCACAAACACAGTGGTCACAAACACAGTGGTCACAAACACAGTGGTCACAAACACAGTGGTCACAAACACAGTGGTCACAAACACAGTGGTCACAAACACAGTGGTCACAAACACAGTGGTCACAAACACAGTGGTCACAAACACAGTGGTCACAAACACAGTGGTCACAAACACAGTGGTCACAAACACAGTGGTCACAAACACAGTGGTCACAAACACAGTGGTCACAAACACAGTGGTCACAAACACAGTGGTCACAAACACAGTGGTCACAAACACAGTGGTCACAAACACAGTGGTCACAAACACAGTGGTCACAAACACAGTGGTCACAAACACAGTGGTCACAAACACAGTGGTCACAAACACAGTGGTCACAAACACAGTGGTCACAAACACAGTGGTCACAAACACAGTGGTCACAAACACAGTGGTCACAAACACAGTGGTCACAAACACAGTGGTCACAAACACAGTGGTCACAAACACAGTGGTCACAAACACAGTGGTCACAAACACAGTGGTCACAAACACAGTGGTCACAAACACAGTGGTCACAAACACAGTGGTCACAAACACAGTGGTCACAAACACAGTGGTCACAAACACAGTGGTCACAAACACAGTGGTCACAAACACAGTGGTCACAAACACAGTGGTCACAAACACAGTGGTCACAAACACAGTGGTCACAAACACAGTGGTCACAAACACAGTGGTCACAAACACAGTGGTCACAAACACAGTGGTCACAAACACAGTGGTCACAAACACAGTGGTCACAAACACAGTGGTCACAAACACAGTGGTCACAAACACAGTGGTCACAAACACAGTGGTCACAAACACAGTGGTCACAAACACAGTGGTCACAAACACAGTGGTCACAAACACAGTGGTCACAAACACAGTGGTCACAAACACAGTGGTCACAAACACAGTGGTCACAAACACAGTGGTCACAAACACAGTGGTCACAAACACAGTGGTCACAAACACAGTGGTCACAAACACAGTGGTCACAAACACAGTGGTCACAAACACAGTGGTCACAAACACAGTGGTCACAAACACAGTGGTCACAAACACAGTGGTCACAAACACAGTGGTCACAAACACAGTGGTCACAAACACAGTGGTCACAAACACAGTGGTCACAAACACAGTGGTCACAAACACAGTGGTCACAAACACAGTGGTCACAAACACAGTGGTCACAAACACAGTGGTCACAAACACAGTGGTCACAAACACAGTGGTCACAAACACAGTGGTCACAAACACAGTGGTCACAAACACAGTGGTCACAAACACAGTGGTCACAAACACAGTGGTCACAAACACAGTGGTCACAAACACAGTGGTCACAAACACAGTGGTCACAAACACAGTGGTCACAAACACAGTGGTCACAAACACAGTGGTCACAAACACAGTGGTCACAAACACAGTGGTCACAAACACAGTGGTCACAAACACAGTGGTCACAAACACAGTGGTCACAAACACAGTGGTCACAAACACAGTGGTCACAAACACAGTGGTCACAAACACAGTGGTCACAAACACAGTGGTCACAAACACAGTGGTCACAAACACAGTGGTCACAAACACAGTGGTCACAAACACAGTGGTCACAAACACAGTGGTCACAAACACAGTGGTCACAAACACAGTGGTCACAAACACAGTGGTCACAAACACAGTGGTCACAAACACAGTGGTCACAAACACAGTGGTCACAAACACAGTGGTCACAAACACAGTGGTCACAAACACAGTGGTCACAAACACAGTGGTCACAAACACAGTGGTCACAAACACAGTGGTCACAAACACAGTGGTCACAAACACAGTGGTCACAAACACAGTGGTCACAAACACAGTGGTCACAAACACAGTGGTCACAAACACAGTGGTCACAAACACAGTGGTCACAAACACAGTGGTCACAAACACAGTGGTCACAAACACAGTGGTCACAAACACAGTGGTCACAAACACAGTGGTCACAAACACAGTGGTCACAAACACAGTGGTCACAAACACAGTGGTCACAAACACAGTGGTCACAAACACAGTGGTCACAAACACAGTGGTCACAAACACAGTGGTCACAAACACAGTGGTCACAAACACAGTGGTCACAAACACAGTGGTCACAAACACAGTGGTCACAAACACAGTGGTCACAAACACAGTGGTCACAAACACAGTGGTCACAAACACAGTGGTCACAAACACAGTGGTCACAAACACAGTGGTCACAAACACAGTGGTCACAAACACAGTGGTCACAAACACAGTGGTCACAAACACAGTGGTCACAAACACAGTGGTCACAAACACAGTGGTCACAAACACAGTGGTCACAAACACAGTGGTCACAAACACAGTGGTCACAAACACAGTGGTCACAAACACAGTGGTCACAAACACAGTGGTCACAAACACAGTGGTCACAAACACAGTGGTCACAAACACAGTGGTCACAAACACAGTGGTCACAAACACAGTGGTCACAAACACAGTGGTCACAAACACAGTGGTCACAAACACAGTGGTCACAAACACAGTGGTCACAAACACAGTGGTCACAAACACAGTGGTCACAAACACAGTGGTCACAAACACAGTGGTCACAAACACAGTGGTCACAAACACAGTGGTCACAAACACAGTGGTCACAAACACAGTGGTCACAAACACAGTGGTCACAAACACAGTGGTCACAAACACAGTGGTCACAAACACAGTGGTCACAAACACAGTGGTCACAAACACAGTGGTCACAAACACAGTGGTCACAAACACAGTGGTCACAAACACAGTGGTCACAAACACAGTGGTCACAAACACAGTGGTCACAAACACAGTGGTCACAAACACAGTGGTCACAAACACAGTGGTCACAAACACAGTGGTCACAAACACAGTGGTCACAAACACAGTGGTCACAAACACAGTGGTCACAAACACAGTGGTCACAAACACAGTGGTCACAAACACAGTGGTCACAAACACAGTGGTCACAAACACAGTGGTCACAAACACAGTGGTCACAAACACAGTGGTCACAAACACAGTGGTCACAAACACAGTGGTCACAAACACAGTGGTCACAAACACAGTGGTCACAAACACAGTGGTCACAAACACAGTGGTCACAAACACAGTGGTCACAAACACAGTGGTCACAAACACAGTGGTCACAAACACAGTGGTCACAAACACAGTGGTCACAAACACAGTGGTCACAAACACAGTGGTCACAAACACAGTGGTCACAAACACAGTGGTCAGAAACACAGTGCTCGGAAACACAGTTGTTGGAAACAAACTGATCAGAAACACACTGGTCAGAAACACAGTGGTCAGATACACACTGGTCAGAGGCACACTGGTCAGAAACACAGTGGTCAGAAACATAGTGGTCAGAAACACACTGGCCAGAAACACACTAGTCAGAAACACAGTGGTCATAAACACACTGGTCAGAAACACACTGCTCAGAAACACACAGGTCAGAAACACAGTGGTCAGAAACACAGTCATAAGAAACACATTGGTCAAAAACATAGTGGTCAGAAACACAGTGATCAGAAACACATTGGTCAGAAACACAGTCATCAGAAACACACTGGTCAGAAACACACTGGTGAGAAACTCAGTGGTCAGAAACACAGTGGTCAGACACACACTTGTCAGAAACACAGTGGTAACAAACACAGTGGTCTGAAACACAGTGGTCAGAAACAGAGTGGTCATAAACAGAGTGGTCCGAAACACAGTGGACAGAAACACAGTGGTCAAAAACACAGTGGTCAGAAACACAGTGGTCAGAAACACCGTGGTCAGAGACACACTGGTCAGAAACACACTCGTCAAAAACACACTGGTAAGAAACACAGTGGTCACAAACACAATGGCAAGAAACACACTGCGCAGAAACACATTGGTCAGAAACACAGTGGTCATAAACCCACTGGTCAGAAACACACTGGTCAGAAACACACTGGTTGGAAACACGAGGGTCAGAGACACAGTGGTCAGAAACTCAGTGGTCAGAGACACACTGGTCAGAAACACAGTGGTCAGAAACACACTGGTCAGATACACACTGGTCAGAAACACAGTGGTCAGAAACACAGTGCTTAGAAACACAGTGGTCAGAAACACACCGGTCAGAAACACACTGGTCAGAAACACAGTGGTCAGAAACACAGTGGTGAGAAACACAGTGGTCAGAAACACACTGGTCCGAAACACACTGGTCAAAAACACACTGGTAAGGAACACATTGGTCAAAACACAGTGGTCAGAACATTGTGGTCAGAAACACACTGGTCAGAAACACAGTGGTCAGAAACACAGTGGTCAGCAACACAGTTGTCAGAAACACAGTTGTCAGCAGCACAGTGGTCAGAAACACAGTGGTAAGAAACACAGTGGTAAGAAACACACTGGTCAGAATTACAGTGGTCAGAAACATAGCGGTCAGAAACACAGTGGTCAGAAACACACTGGTCAGAAACACACTGGTGAGAAACACAGTGGTCATACACACACTGGTCAGAGGCACACTGGTCAGAAACACAGTGGTCAGAAACACAAAGGTCATAAACAAAGTGGTCACAAACACGGTGGTCAGAAACACACTGGTCAGGAACACACTGGTCACAAACACACTGGTCAGAAACACAGTGGTGAGAAACACACTGGTCACAAACACAGTGGTCAGAAACACACTGGTAAAAAACACAGTGGTCCTGAACACAGTGGTCAGAAACACTCTGGTCTAAAACAAAATGGGCAGAAACACAGTGGCCATAAGCACAGTGGTAAAAAACTCAGTTGTCTGAAACACATTGGTCAGAAACACAATGGTCAGAAACATACTGGTTATAAAGACACTGTTCAGAAACACACTGGTCAGAAACACACTGGTCAGAAACACATTGGTGAGAAACACAGTGGTCTGAAACACAGAGGTCAGAAACTCACTGGTCAGAAACACACTGTTCAGAGACACAGTGGTAAGAAACACACTGGTCAGAAACACAGTGACCAGAAACACAGTGGTCAGACACACACTGGTCAGGAACACAGTGGTCAGAAACACAGTGGTCCGAAACACAGTGGTCAGAAACACAGTGGTTAGAAACACAGTGGTCAGAAACACGGTGGTCAGACACACAGTTGTCTGGAACACAGTGGTCATAAACACAGTGGTCAGGAACAGTGGATTTGAGACACACTGATCAGACACACACTGGTCAGAAACGCACTGGTCAGAAACACACTGGTCACAAACACACTGGCCAGAAACACACTGGTAAAAAACTTATTGGTGGGAAACACAGTGCTCAGAAACACACTTGTCAGAAACACACTGGTCAGAAACACATTAGTTAGAAACACACTGGTCAGAGACACAGTGGTCAGAAACTCAGTGGTCAGAGACACAGTGGTCAGACACAGTGGTCAGAAACACACTGGTCAGATATACACTGGTCAGAAACACACTGGTCAGAAACACACTGGTCAGAAACACACTGGTCAGAACCACTCTGGTCAAAAACACACTGGTTAGAAACACAGTAGTCAATAACACTATGGTGAGGAACACACTGGTCAAATCTCACTGGGAAGAAACACAGTGGTTAGGAACACACTGGTCAAATCTCACTGGGAAGAAACACAGTGGTTAGGAACACACTGGTCAAATCTCACTGGGAAGAAACACAGTGGTTAGGAACACACTGGTCAAATCTCACTGGGAAGAAACACAGTGGTTAGGAACACACTGGTCAAATCTCACTGGGAAGAAACACAGTGGTTAGGAACACACTGGTCAAATCTCACTGGGAAGAAACACAGTGGTTAGGAACACACTGGTCAAATCTCACTGGGAAGAAACACAGTGGTTAGGAACACACTGGTCAAATCTCACTGGGAAGAAACACAGTGGTTAGGAACACACTGGTCAAATCTCACTGGGAAGAAACACAGTGGTTAGGAACACACTGGTCAAATCTCACTGGGAAGAAACACAGTGGTTAGGAACACACTGGTCAAATCTCACTGGGAAGAAACACAGTGGTTAGGAACACACTGGTCAAATCTCACTGGGAAGAAACACAGTGGTTAGGAACACACTGGTCAAATCTCACTGGGAAGAAACACAGTGGTTAGGAACACACTGGTCAAATCTCACTGGGAAGAAACACAGTGGTTAGGAACACACTGGTCAAATCTCACTGGGAAGAAACACAGTGGTTAGGAACACACTGGTCAAATCTCACTGGGAAGAAACACAGTGGTTAGGAACACACTGGTCAAATCTCACTGGGAAGAAACACAGTGGTTAGGAACACACTGGTCAAATCTCACTGGGAAGAAACACAGTGGTTAGGAACACACTGGTCAAATCTCACTGGGAAGAAACACAGTGGTTAGGAACACACTGGTCAAATCTCACTGGGAAGAAACACAGTGGTTAGGAACACACTGGTCAAATCTCACTGGGAAGAAACACAGTGGTTAGGAACACACTGGTCAAATCTCACTGGGAAGAAACACAGTGGTTAGGAACACACTGGTCAAATCTCACTGGGAAGAAACACAGTGGTTAGGAACACACTGGTCAAATCTCACTGGGAAGAAACACAGTGGTTAGGAACACACTGGTCAAATCTCACTGGGAAGAAACACAGTGGTTAGGAACACACTGGTCAAATCTCACTGGGAAGAAACACAGTGGTTAGGAACACACTGGTCAAATCTCACTGGGAAGAAACACAGTGGTTAGGAACACACTGGTCAAATCTCACTGGGAAGAAACACAGTGGTTAGGAACACACTGGTCAAATCTCACTGGGAAGAAACACAGTGGTTAGGAACACACTGGTCAAATCTCACTGGGAAGAAACACAGTGGTTAGGAACACACTGGTCAAATCTCACTGGGAAGAAACACAGTGGTTAGGAACACACTGGTCAAATCTCACTGGGAAGAAACACAGTGGTTAGGAACACACTGGTCAAATCTCACTGGGAAGAAACACAGTGGTTAGGAACACACTGGTCAAATCTCACTGGGAAGAAACACAGTGGTTAGGAACACACTGGTCAAATCTCACTGGGAAGAAACACAGTGGTTAGGAACACACTGGTCAAATCTCACTGGGAAGAAACACAGTGGTTAGGAACACACTGGTCAAATCTCACTGGGAAGAAACACAGTGGTTAGGAACACACTGGTCAAATCTCACTGGGAAGAAACACAGTGGTTAGGAACACACTGGTCAAATCTCACTGGGAAGAAACACAGTGGTTAGGAACACACTGGTCAAATCTCACTGGGAAGAAACACAGTGGTTAGGAACACACTGGTCAAATCTCACTGGGAAGAAACACAGTGGTTAGGAACACACTGGTCAAATCTCACTGGGAAGAAACACAGTGGTTAGGAACACACTGGTCAAATCTCACTGGGAAGAAACACAGTGGTTAGGAACACACTGGTCAAATCTCACTGGGAAGAAACACAGTGGTTAGGAACACACTGGTCAAATCTCACTGGGAAGAAACACAGTGGTTAGGAACACACTGGTCAAATCTCACTGGGAAGAAACACAGTGGTTAGGAACACACTGGTCAAATCTCACTGGGAAGAAACACAGTGGTTAGGAACACACTGGTCAAATCTCACTGGGAAGAAACACAGTGGTTAGGAACACACTGGTCAAATCTCACTGGGAAGAAACACAGTGGTTAGGAACACACTGGTCAAATCTCACTGGGAAGAAACACAGTGGTTAGGAACACACTGGTCAAATCTCACTGGGAAGAAACACAGTGGTTAGGAACACACTGGTCAAATCTCACTGGGAAGAAACACAGTGGTTAGGAACACACTGGTCAAATCTCACTGGGAAGAAACACAGTGGTTAGGAACACACTGGTCAAATCTCACTGGGAAGAAACACAGTGGTTAGGAACACACTGGTCAAATCTCACTGGGAAGAAACACAGTGGTTAGGAACACACTGGTCAAATCTCACTGGGAAGAAACACAGTGGTTAGGAACACACTGGTCAAATCTCACTGGGAAGAAACACAGTGGTTAGGAACACACTGGTCAAATCTCACTGGGAAGAAACACAGTGGTTAGGAACACACTGGTCAAATCTCACTGGGAAGAAACACAGTGGTTAGGAACACACTGGTCAAATCTCACTGGGAAGAAACACAGTGGTTAGGAACACACTGGTCAAATCTCACTGGGAAGAAACACAGTGGTTAGGAACACACTGGTCAAATCTCACTGGGAAGAAACACAGTGGTTAGGAACACACTGGTCAAATCTCACTGGGAAGAAACACAGTGGTTAGGAACACACTGGTCAAATCTCACTGGGAAGAAACACAGTGGTTAGGAACACACTGGTCAAATCTCACTGGGAAGAAACACAGTGGTTAGGAACACACTGGTCAAATCTCACTGGGAAGAAACACAGTGGTTAGGAACACACTGGTCAAATCTCACTGGGAAGAAACACAGTGGTTAGGAACACACTGGTCAAATCTCACTGGGAAGAAACACAGTGGTTAGGAACACACTGGTCAAATCTCACTGGGAAGAAACACAGTGGTTAGGAACACACTGGTCAAATCTCACTGGGAAGAAACACAGTGGTTAGGAACACACTGGTCAAATCTCACTGGGAAGAAACACAGTGGTTAGGAACACACTGGTCAAATCTCACTGGGAAGAAACACAGTGGTTAGGAACACACTGGTCAAATCTCACTGGGAAGAAACACAGTGGTTAGGAACACACTGGTCAAATCTCACTGGGAAGAAACACAGTGGTTAGGAACACACTGGTCAAATCTCACTGGGAAGAAACACAGTGGTTAGGAACACACTGGTCAAATCTCACTGGGAAGAAACACAGTGGTTAGGAACACACTGGTCAAATCTCACTGGGAAGAAACACAGTGGTTAGGAACACACTGGTCAAATCTCACTGGGAAGAAACACAGTGGTTAGGAACACACTGGTCAAATCTCACTGGGAAGAAACACAGTGGTTAGGAACACACTGGTCAAATCTCACTGGGAAGAAACACAGTGGTTAGGAACACACTGGTCAAATCTCACTGGGAAGAAACACAGTGGTTAGGAACACACTGGTCAAATCTCACTGGGAAGAAACACAGTGGTTAGGAACACACTGGTCAAATCTCACTGGGAAGAAACACAGTGGTTAGGAACACACTGGTCAAATCTCACTGGGAAGAAACACAGTGGTTAGGAACACACTGGTCAAATCTCACTGGGAAGAAACACAGTGGTTAGGAACACACTGGTCAAATCTCACTGGGAAGAAACACAGTGGTTAGGAACACACTGGTCAAATCTCACTGGGAAGAAACACAGTGGTTAGGAACACACTGGTCAAATCTCACTGGGAAGAAACACAGTGGTTAGGAACACACTGGTCAAATCTCACTGGGAAGAAACACAGTGGTTAGGAACACACTGGTCAAATCTCACTGGGAAGAAACACAGTGGTTAGGAACACACTGGTCAAATCTCACTGGGAAGAAACACAGTGGTTAGGAACACACTGGTCAAATCTCACTGGGAAGAAACACAGTGGTTAGGAACACACTGGTCAAATCTCACTGGGAAGAAACACAGTGGTTAGGAACACACTGGTCAAATCTCACTGGGAAGAAACACAGTGGTTAGGAACACACTGGTCAAATCTCACTGGGAAGAAACACAGTGGTTAGGAACACACTGGTCAAATCTCACTGGGAAGAAACACAGTGGTTAGGAACACACTGGTCAAATCTCACTGGGAAGAAACACAGTGGTTAGGAACACACTGGTCAAATCTCACTGGGAAGAAACACAGTGGTTAGGAACACACTGGTCAAATCTCACTGGGAAGAAACACAGTGGTTAGAAACACAGTGGTCAGAAACTCAGTGGTCAGAGACACACTGGTCAGAAACACAGTGGTCAGAAACACACTGGTCAGATACACACTGGTCAGAAACACAGTGGTCATAAACACACTAGTCAGAAACACACTGGTCAGAAACACACAGGTCATAAACACACTGGTCAGAAACACACGGGTCAGAAACACACTGGTCAAAAACACATTGGTTAGAAACACACTGGTCAGGAACACAGTGGTCAGAAACACCGCAGTCTCAAACACTGTGGTCAGAAACATAGTGGTCAGAAACACACTGGTCAGAAACACAGTGGTAAGAAACACACTGGTCAGAAACACACTGGTCAGAAAAACAGTTGTCAGAAACACATTGGTCAGAAACACAATGGTCACAAAACACTGTGGTCAGAAGCACACTGGTCAGAAACACTGTGGTCAGAAACACACTGGTCAGAAACACTGTGGTCAGAAACACAGTGGTCAGAAACACTGTGGTCATACGCACACTAGTCAGAAACACAATGGTCAGAAACACAGTGGCCAGAAACACAGTGGTCAGAAACACACTGGTCTGAAACACTGTGGTCATACGCACACTAGTCAGAAACACAATGGTCAGAAACACAGTGGCCAGAAACACAGTGGTCAGAAACACACTGGTCTGAAACACTGTGGTCAAAAAGACAGTGGTCACACGCACAGTTATCAGAAACACCCTGGTCAGAAACACAGTGGTCAGAAACACAGTGGTCAGAAACATAGCGGTCAGAAATACAGTGGTCACAAACACGGTGGTCAGAAACACACTGGTCAGAAACACGGTGGTCAGAAACACAGTGGTCAGAACACAGTGGTCAGAAACACACTGGTTAGAAACACGCTGGTCAGAAACACAGTGGGCAGAAACACAGTGGTCAGAAGCACAGTGGTCAGAAACACAGTGGTCGGAAACACATTGGTCAGAAAGACAGTGGTGAGAAACACTATGGTGAGACACACAATGGTCAGAAACACAGTGGTCAGAAACACAGTCGTTAGAAACACAGTGGTCAGAAGCACAGTGGTCAGAAACACAGTGGTCGGAAACACATTGGTCAGAAAGACAGTGGTGAGAAACACTATGGTGAGACACACAATGGTCAGAAACACAGTGGTCAGAAACACAGTCGTTAGAAACACAGTGGTCAGAAGCACAGTGGTCAGAAACACAGTGGTCGGAAACACATTGGTCAGAAAGACAGTGGTGAGAAACACTATGGTGAGACACACAATGGTCAGAAACACAGTGGTCAGAAACACAGTCGTTAGAAACACAGTGGTCAGAAGCACAGTGGTCAGAAACACAGTGGTCGGAAACACATTGGTCAGAAAGACAGTGGTGAGAAACACTATGGTGAGACACACAATGGTCAGAAACACAGTGGTCAGAAACACAGTCGTTAGAAACACAGTGGTCAGAAGCACAGTGGTCAGAAACACAGTGGTCGGAAACACATTGGTCAGAAAGACAGTGGTGAGAAACACTATGGTGAGACACACAATGGTCAGAAACACAGTGGTCAGAAACACAGTCGTTAGAAACACAGTGGTCAGAAGCACAGTGGTCAGAAACACAGTGGTCGGAAACACATTGGTCAGAAAGACAGTGGTGAGAAACACTATGGTGAGACACACAATGGTCAGAAACACAGTGGTCAGAAACACAGTCGTTAGAAACACAGTGGTCAGAAGCACAGTGGTCAGAAACACAGTGGTCGGAAACACATTGGTCAGAAAGACAGTGGTGAGAAACACTATGGTGAGACACACAATGGTCAGAAACACAGTGGTCAGAAACACAGTCGTTAGAAACACAGTGGTCAGAAGCACAGTGGTCAGAAACACAGTGGTCGGAAACACATTGGTCAGAAAGACAGTGGTGAGAAACACTATGGTGAGACACACAATGGTCAGAAACACAGTGGTCAGAAACACAGTCGTTAGAAACACAGTGGTCAGAAGCACAGTGGTCAGAAACACAGTGGTCGGAAACACATTGGTCAGAAAGACAGTGGTGAGAAACACTATGGTGAGACACACAATGGTCAGAAACACAGTGGTCAGAAACACAGTCGTTAGAAACACAGTGGTCAGAAGCACAGTGGTCAGAAACACAGTGGTCGGAAACACATTGGTCAGAAAGACAGTGGTGAGAAACACTATGGTGAGACACACAATGGTCAGAAACACAGTGGTCAGAAACACAGTCGTTAGAAACACAGTGGTCAGAAGCACAGTGGTCAGAAACACAGTGGTCGGAAACACATTGGTCAGAAAGACAGTGGTGAGAAACACTATGGTGAGACACACAATGGTCAGAAACACAGTGGTCAGAAACACAGTCGTTAGAAACACAGTGGTCAGAAGCACAGTGGTCAGAAACACAGTGGTCGGAAACACATTGGTCAGAAAGACAGTGGTGAGAAACACTATGGTGAGACACACAATGGTCAGAAACACAGTGGTCAGAAACACAGTCGTTAGAAACACAGTGGTCAGAAGCACAGTGGTCAGAAACACAGTGGTCGGAAACACATTGGTCAGAAAGACAGTGGTGAGAAACACTATGGTGAGACACACAATGGTCAGAAACACAGTGGTCAGAAACACACTGGTCAGAAACACAATGGTCAAAAACACGGTGGTCAGAAACACACTAGTCAGAAACACAGTGGTCAGAAACACAGTGGTCAGAAACACAGTGGACAGAAACACACTGGTCAGAAACACGCTGGTCAGAAACACAGTGGTCAGAAACACAGTGGTCCTAAACACACTGGTCAGAAACACACTGGTCAGGAACATAGTGGTCAGTAACACAGTGGTCAGAAACACACTGGTCAGAAACACAATGGTCAGGAACACGCTGGTTAGGACACAACGGTCAGGAACACAGTGGTCAGAAAAACACTGCTCAGAAACACAGTGGTCAGAAATATAGTGGTAAGAAACACAGTGGTGAGAAACACACTTGTCAGAAATACAGTGGTCAGAAAGAGAGTGGTCAGAAACACACCGGTCAGAAACACACCAGTCAGCAACACAGTGGTCAAAAACATGGTGGTCAGAAAACACTTGTCAATAAACACAGGGGTCAGAAACACGATGGTCAGAAACACAGTGGTCAGAAACACAGTGGTCAGAAAGATAGTGGTCAGAAACACACTGGTCAGAAACACACTGGTCAGAAACACACTGGTCAGAAACACAGTGGTCCGAAACACACTGGTCAAACACACAGTGGTCAGAAACACAATAGTCAGAAACACACTGGTCAGAAACATACTGGTCAGAATCATAGTCCTCAGAAACACAATGGTCAGAAACACACTGGTCAGAAACACAATGGTCAGAAGACAGTGGTCAGAAACACAGTGGTCAGAAACACACCGGTCAGAAACACGGTGGTCAGGAACACAGCGGTCAGAAACACAGTCGTCAGAAACACACTGGTCAGAAACACAGTATTCAGAAAAACAGTTGTCAGAAACACAGTGGTCAGAAACACAGTCGTCAGAAACACACTGGTCAGAAACACAGTATTCAGAAAAACAGTTGTCAGAAACACAGTGGTCAGAAACACAGTCGTCAGAAACACACTGGTCAGAAACACAGTATTCAGAAAAACAGTTGTCAGAAACACAGTGGTCAGAAACACAGTCGTCAGAAACACACTGGTCAGAAACACAGTATTCAGAAAAACAGTTGTCAGAAACACAGTGGTCAGAAACACAGTCGTCAGAAACACACTGGTCAGAAACACAGTATTCAGAAAAACAGTTGTCAGAAACACAGTGGTCAGAAACACAGTCGTCAGAAACACACTGGTCAGAAACACAGTATTCAGAAAAACAGTTGTCAGAAACACAGTGGTCAGAAACACAGTCGTCAGAAACACACTGGTCAGAAACACAGTATTCAGAAAAACAGTTGTCAGAAACACAGTGGTCAGAAACACAGTCGTCAGAAACACACTGGTCAGAAACACAGTATTCAGAAAAACAGTTGTCAGAAACACAGTGGTCAGAAACACAGTCGTCAGAAACACACTGGTCAGAAACACAGTATTCAGAAAAACAGTTGTCAGAAACACAGTGGTCAGAAACACAGTCGTCAGAAACACACTGGTCAGAAACACAGTATTCAGAAAAACAGTTGTCAGAAACACAGTGGTCAGAAACACAGTCGTCAGAAACACACTGGTCAGAAACACAGTATTCAGAAAAACAGTTGTCAGAAACACAGTGGTCAGAAACACAGTCGTCAGAAACACACTGGTCAGAAACACAGTATTCAGAAAAACAGTTGTCAGAAACACAGTGGTCAGAAACACAGTCGTCAGAAACACACTGGTCAGAAACACAGTATTCAGAAAAACAGTTGTCAGAAACACAGTGGTCAGAAACACAGTCGTCAGAAACACACTGGTCAGAAACACAGTATTCAGAAAAACAGTTGTCAGAAACACAGTGGTCAGAAACACAGTCGTCAGAAACACACTGGTCAGAAACACAGTATTCAGAAAAACAGTTGTCAGAAACACAGTGGTCAGAAACACAGTCGTCAGAAACACACTGGTCAGAAACACAGTATTCAGAAAAACAGTTGTCAGAAACACAGTGGTCAGAAACACAGTCGTCAGAAACACACTGGTCAGAAACACAGTATTCAGAAAAACAGTTGTCAGAAACACAGTGGTCAGAAACACAGTCGTCAGAAACACACTGGTCAGAAACACAGTATTCAGAAAAACAGTTGTCAGAAACACAGTGGTCAGAAACACAGTCGTCAGAAACACACTGGTCAGAAACACAGTATTCAGAAAAACAGTTGTCAGAAACACAGTGGTCAGAAACACAGTCGTCAGAAACACACTGGTCAGAAACACAGTATTCAGAAAAACAGTTGTCAGAAACACAGTGGTCAGAAACACAGTCGTCAGAAACACACTGGTCAGAAACACAGTATTCAGAAAAACAGTTGTCAGAAACACAGTGGTCAGAAACACAGTCGTCAGAAACACACTGGTCAGAAACACAGTGGTCAGAAACACGGTGGTGAGAAACACAGTGGTCAGAAACACACTTGTCAAGAAATACATGGGTCAGAACACAGTGGTCAGAAACACAGCTGTCAGAAAGACGGTGGTCAGAAAGACAGTGGTTAGACACACACTGGTCACAAACACACTGGTCAGAAACACAGTGGTCGTAAACACTGTGGTCAGAAACACAGTGTTCAGAAACACAATAGTCAGAAACACACTGGTCAGAAAACACTGGTCAGAAACACACTGGTCAGAAACACACCGGTCAGAAACACGGTGGTCAGGAACACAGCGGTCAGAAACACAGTCGTCAGAAACACACTGGTCAGAAACACAGTGGTCAGTTCCACGGTGGTCAGAAACATAGTGGTCAGAAACACACTGGTCAGACACACAGTATTCAGAAAAACAGTTGTCAGAAACACAGTGGTCAGAAACTTGCTGGTCAGAAACACAAAGGTCAGAAGCACAGTGGTCAGAAACACAATGGTCAGAAACTTGCTGGTCAGAAACACAAAGGTCAGAAGCACAGTGGTCAGAAACACAATGGTCAGAAACTTGCTGGTCAGAAACACAAAGGTCAGAAGCACAGTGGTCAGAAACACAATGGTCAGAAACTTGCTGGTCAGAAACACAAAGGTCAGAAGCACAGTGGTCAGAAACACAATGGTCAGAAACTTGCTGGTCAGAAACACAAAGGTCAGAAGCACAGTGGTCAGAAACACAATGGTCAGAAACTTGCTGGTCAGAAACACAAAGGTCAGAAGCACAGTGGTCAGAAACACAATGGTCAGAAACTTGCTGGTCAGAAACACAAAGGTCAGAAGCACAGTGGTCAGAAACACAATGGTCAGAAACTTGCTGGTCAGAAACACAAAGGTCAGAAGCACAGTGGTCAGAAACACAATGGTCAGAAACTTGCTGGTCAGAAACACAAAGGTCAGAAGCACAGTGGTCAGAAACACAATGGTCAGAAACTTGCTGGTCAGAAACACAAAGGTCAGAAGCACAGTGGTCAGAAACACAATGGTCAGAAACTTGCTGGTCAGAAACACAAAGGTCAGAAGCACAGTGGTCAGAAACACAATGGTCAGAAACTTGCTGGTCAGAAACACAAAGGTCAGAAGCACAGTGGTCAGAAACACAATGGTCAGAAACTTGCTGGTCAGAAACACAAAGGTCAGAAGCACAGTGGTCAGAAACACAATGGTCAGAAACTTGCTGGTCAGAAACACAAAGGTCAGAAGCACAGTGGTCAGAAACACAATGGTCAGAAACTTGCTGGTCAGAAACACAAAGGTCAGAAGCACAGTGGTCAGAAACACAATGGTCAGAAACTTGCTGGTCAGAAACACAAAGGTCAGAAGCACAGTGGTCAGAAACACAATGGTCAGAAACTTGCTGGTCAGAAACACAAAGGTCAGAAGCACAGTGGTCAGAAACACAATGGTCAGAAACTTGCTGGTCAGAAACACAAAGGTCAGAAGCACAGTGGTCAGAAACACAATGGTCAGAAACTTGCTGGTCAGAAACACAAAGGTCAGAAGCACAGTGGTCAGAAACACAATGGTCAGAAACTTGCTGGTCAGAAACACAAAGGTCAGAAGCACAGTGGTCAGAAACACAATGGTCAGAAACTTGCTGGTCAGAAACACAAAGGTCAGAAGCACAGTGGTCAGAAACACAATGGTCAGAAACTTGCTGGTCAGAAACACAAAGGTCAGAAGCACAGTGGTCAGAAACACAATGGTCAGAAACTTGCTGGTCAGAAACACAAAGGTCAGAAGCACAGTGGTCAGAAACACAATGGTCAGAAACTTGCTGGTCAGAAACACAAAGGTCAGAAGCACAGTGGTCAGAAACACAATGGTCAGAAACTTGCTGGTCAGAAACACAAAGGTCAGAAGCACAGTGGTCAGAAACACAATGGTCAGAAACTTGCTGGTCAGAAACACAAAGGTCAGAAGCACAGTGGTCAGAAACACAATGGTCAGAAACTTGCTGGTCAGAAACACAAAGGTCAGAAGCACAGTGGTCAGAAACACAATGGTCAGAAACTTGCTGGTCAGAAACACAAAGGTCAGAAGCACAGTGGTCAGAAACACAATGGTCAGAAACTTGCTGGTCAGAAACACAAAGGTCAGAAGCACAGTGGTCAGAAACACAATGGTCAGAAACTTGCTGGTCAGAAACACAAAGGTCAGAAGCACAGTGGTCAGAAACACAATGGTCAGAAACTTGCTGGTCAGAAACACAAAGGTCAGAAGCACAGTGGTCAGAAACACAATGGTCAGAAACTTGCTGGTCAGAAACACAAAGGTCAGAAGCACAGTGGTCAGAAACACAATGGTCAGAAACTTGCTGGTCAGAAACACAAAGGTCAGAAGCACAGTGGTCAGAAACACAATGGTCAGAAACTTGCTGGTCAGAAACACAAAGGTCAGAAGCACAGTGGTCAGAAACACAATGGTCAGAAACTTGCTGGTCAGAAACACAAAGGTCAGAAGCACAGTGGTCAGAAACACAATGGTCAGAAACTTGCTGGTCAGAAACACAAAGGTCAGAAGCACAGTGGTCAGAAACACAATGGTCAGAAACTTGCTGGTCAGAAACACAAAGGTCAGAAGCACAGTGGTCAGAAACACAATGGTCAGAAACTTGCTGGTCAGAAACACAAAGGTCAGAAGCACAGTGGTCAGAAACACAATGGTCAGAAACTTGCTGGTCAGAAACACAAAGGTCAGAAGCACAGTGGTCAGAAACACAATGGTCAGAAACTTGCTGGTCAGAAACACAAAGGTCAGAAGCACAGTGGTCAGAAACACAATGGTCAGAAACTTGCTGGTCAGAAACACAAAGGTCAGAAGCACAGTGGTCAGAAACACAATGGTCAGAAACTTGCTGGTCAGAAACACAAAGGTCAGAAGCACAGTGGTCAGAAACACAATGGTCAGAAACTTGCTGGTCAGAAACACAAAGGTCAGAAGCACAGTGGTCAGAAACACAATGGTCAGAAACTTGCTGGTCAGAAACACAAAGGTCAGAAGCACAGTGGTCAGAAACACAATGGTCAGAAACTTGCTGGTCAGAAACACAAAGGTCAGAAGCACAGTGGTCAGAAACACAATGGTCAGAAACTTGCTGGTCAGAAACACAAAGGTCAGAAGCACAGTGGTCAGAAACACAATGGTCAGAAACTTGCTGGTCAGAAACACAAAGGTCAGAAGCACAGTGGTCAGAAACACAATGGTCAGAAACTTGCTGGTCAGAAACACAAAGGTCAGAAGCACAGTGGTCAGAAACACAATGGTCAGAAACTTGCTGGTCAGAAACACAAAGGTCAGAAGCACAGTGGTCAGAAACACAATGGTCAGAAACTTGCTGGTCAGAAACACAAAGGTCAGAAGCACAGTGGTCAGAAACACAATGGTCAGAAACTTGCTGGTCAGAAACACAAAGGTCAGAAGCACAGTGGTCAGAAACACAATGGTCAGAAACTTGCTGGTCAGAAACACAAAGGTCAGAAGCACAGTGGTCAGAAACACAATGGTCAGAAACTTGCTGGTCAGAAACACAAAGGTCAGAAGCACAGTGGTCAGAAACACAATGGTCAGAAACTTGCTGGTCAGAAACACAAAGGTCAGAAGCACAGTGGTCAGAAACACAATGGTCAGAAACTTGCTGGTCAGAAACACAAAGGTCAGAAGCACAGTGGTCAGAAACACAATGGTCAGAAACTTGCTGGTCAGAAACACAAAGGTCAGAAGCACAGTGGTCAGAAACACAATGGTCAGAAACTTGCTGGTCAGAAACACAAAGGTCAGAAGCACAGTGGTCAGAAACACAATGGTCAGAAACTTGCTGGTCAGAAACACAAAGGTCAGAAGCACAGTGGTCAGAAACACAATGGTCAGAAACTTGCTGGTCAGAAACACAAAGGTCAGAAGCACAGTGGTCAGAAACACAATGGTCAGAAACTTGCTGGTCAGAAACACAAAGGTCAGAAGCACAGTGGTCAGAAACACAATGGTCAGAAACTTGCTGGTCAGAAACACAAAGGTCAGAAGCACAGTGGTCAGAAACACAATGGTCAGAAACTTGCTGGTCAGAAACACAAAGGTCAGAAGCACAGTGGTCAGAAACACAATGGTCAGAAACTTGCTGGTCAGAAACACAAAGGTCAGAAGCACAGTGGTCAGAAACACAATGGTCAGAAACTTGCTGGTCAGAAACACAAAGGTCAGAAGCACAGTGGTCAGAAACACAATGGTCAGAAACTTGCTGGTCAGAAACACAAAGGTCAGAAGCACAGTGGTCAGAAACACAATGGTCAGAAACTTGCTGGTCAGAAACACAAAGGTCAGAAGCACAGTGGTCAGAAACACAATGGTCAGAAACTTGCTGGTCAGAAACACAAAGGTCAGAAGCACAGTGGTCAGAAACACAATGGTCAGAAACACAGTGGTGAGAACCACAGTGGTCAGAAACACAGTGGTCAAAAACACACTGGTCAGAAACAAAGTGGTCAGGAACACAGTGGTCAGAAACACAGTGGTAAGCAACACAGTGGTCTGAAAAACACTGGTCAGAAACACAGTGGTCAGAAACACACTGGTCAGAAACACACTGGTCAGAAAAACATAGGGCAGAAACACAGTGGTGAGAACCAAAGTGGTCAGAAACACAGTGGTCAAAAACACAGTGGTCATAAACACATTGGTCGGAAACACAGTGGTCAGAAACAGCGTAGGCAGAGACACAGTGGTCAAAAACACAGTGATCAGAAACACACTGGTGAGAAACACAATAGTCAGAAACACACTGGTCACAGACACACTAGTCAGAAACACACTGGTCAGAGCACACTGGTCAGGAACACACTGGTCAGAAACACTGTGGTCAGAAACCCAGTGGTCAGAAACACACAAGTTAGAAACACACTAGTCGGAACGGCAGTGATCAGATACACAGTGGTCAGAAACACAATGGTCAGAAACAGACTGGTGAGAAACCCACTGGTCAGAAACACAGTGGACAGAAACACAGTTGTCACAATTACACTGGTCAGAAACACACTGGTCAGAAACACAGTGGTCAGAAACACAGTGGTCCGAAACACAGTGGTCTGAAACACAGTGGTCAGAAACACGGTGTTCAGAAACACAGTGGTCAGAAATACAGTTGTAAGGAACACAGTGGTCAGAAACACAGAGGTCGGAAACACCGTGGCCAGAGACACAGTGGTCAGAAACACACTGGTCAGAAACACCGTGGTCAGAAACACAGTGGTCAGAAAGACAGTGGTCAGAAACACACTGGTCAGAAACACCGTGGTCAGAAACACAGTGGTCAGAAAGACAGTGGTCAGAAACACACTGGTCAGAAACACCGTGGTCAGAAACACAGTGGTCAGAAAGACAGTGGTCAGAAACACACTGGTCAGAAACACCGTGGTCAGAAACACAGTGGTCAGAAAGACAGTGGTCAGAAACACACTGGTCAGAAACACCGTGGTCAGAAACACAGTGGTCAGAAAGACAGTGGTCAGAAACACACTGGTCAGAAACACCGTGGTCAGAAACACAGTGGTCAGAAAGACAGTGGTCAGAAACACACTGGTCAGAAACACCGTGGTCAGAAACACAGTGGTCAGAAAGACAGTGGTCAGAAACACACTGGTCAGAAACACCGTGGTCAGAAACACAGTGGTCAGAAAGACAGTGGTCAGAAACACACTGGTCAGAAACACCGTGGTCAGAAACACAGTGGTCAGAAAGACAGTGGTCAGAAACACACTGGTCAGAAACACCGTGGTCAGAAACACAGTGGTCAGAAAGACAGTGGTCAGAAACACACTGGTCAGAAACACCGTGGTCAGAAACACAGTGGTCAGAAAGACAGTGGTCAGAAACACACTGGTCAGAAACACCGTGGTCAGAAACACAGTGGTCAGAAAGACAGTGGTCAGAAACACACTGGTCAGAAACACCGTGGTCAGAAACACAGTGGTCAGAAAGACAGTGGTCAGAAACACACTGGTCAGAAACACCGTGGTCAGAAACACAGTGGTCAGAAAGACAGTGGTCAGAAACACACTGGTCAGAAACACCGTGGTCAGAAACACAGTGGTCAGAAAGACAGTGGTCAGAAACACACTGGTCAGAAACACCGTGGTCAGAAACACAGTGGTCAGAAAGACAGTGGTCAGAAACACACTGGTCAGAAACACTGTGGTGAGAAACACACTGGTCAGAAACACACTGGTCAAAAACAAAGTTATCAGAAACACACTGGTCAGAAACACAGTGGTCAGAAACACAGTGGTCAGAAACACACTGGTCAGAAACTCAGTGGTCAGAAACAAAGTGGTCAGATACACACTGGTCAGAAACACAGTGGTCAGAAACACAGTGGTGAGAAAGACAGTGGTCAGAAACAAACTGGTCAGAAACACAGTGGTCAGAAACACAGTGGTCAAAAACACACTGGTCGTAAACACAGTGGTCAGAAACAAAGTGGTCAGAAAGACAGCAGTCAGAAACACATTTGTCAGAAACACAGTGGTCAGAAACACACTGGCCAGAAACACAATGGTAAAAAACACAGTGGTCAGAAACACAATGGTCAGAAACACAGTGGTGAGAGACAAAGTGGTCAGAAACACAGCGGTGAGAAACACATTGGTCAGAAACACACTGGTCAGAAACACACTGGTCAGAAACACACTGGTCAGAAGCACAGTGGTGAGAAACACAGTGGTCAGAAGTACAGTGGTAAAAAATACAGGGGTTAGAAACACAGTGGTCAGAAACACACTGGTCAGAAACAAACTGGTCAGAAAGACGGGTCAGAAACACAGTAGTCAGAAGCACAGTGGTGAGGGACACACTGGTCAGAAACACAGTGGTCAGAAACACATTGGTCGGAAACACTGTAGTCAGAAACACATTGGTCAGAAACATACTGGTCAGAAAAACAGTGGTCAGAAACACAATGGTCAGTAACACACTGGTCTGAAAAACACCGGTCAGAAACAAATTGGTCAGAAACACTGTGGTCAGAAACACGGTGCTCAGAAACACAATGGTCCGAAACACAGTGGTCAGAAACACAGTGGTCAGAAACACAGTGGTCAGAAACACACACGTCAGAAACACACACGTCAGAAACACAGCGGTAAGGAACACACTGGTCTGAAAAACACTTGTCAGAAACACAATGGTCAGAAACACACTAGTCAGAAACACACTGGTCAGAAACACGCTGGTCAGAAACACAGTGGTCGGAAACCCAGTGGTGAGAAACACACTAGTTTGAAACACACTTGTCAGAAACTTAGTGGTCAGAAAACACAGTGGTCAGAAACACACTGGTCAGAAACTCGGTGGTAAGAAGCACAGTGGTCGGATACACACTGGTCAGAAACACAGTGGTCAGAAATACAGTGGTCAGAAACACACTGGTCAGAAACTCGGTGGTAAGAAGCACAGTGGTCGGATACACACTGGTCAGAAACACAGTGGTCAGAAATACAGTGGTCAGAAACACACTGGTCAGAAACTCGGTGGTAAGAAGCACAGTGGTCGGATACACACTGGTCAGAAACACAGTGGTCAGAAATACAGTGGTCAGAAACACACTGGTCAGAAACTCGGTGGTAAGAAGCACAGTGGTCGGATACACACTGGTCAGAAACACAGTGGTCAGAAACACTGTGGTCAGAAACACAGTGGTAAGAAACACAGTGGTTAGAAACACAGTGGTCAGAAACGCAGTGGTCAGAATCACACTGGTTATAAACACAGGGGTCAGAAACACACAGGTCAGAAACACCGTGGTCAGAAACACAGTGGTCAGAAACACACTGGTCATAAACACAGTGTTCAGAAACACGCTGGTTAGAAACTTACTGGTCACAACATAGTGGTCAGAAACACATCGTTCAGAAACACACTGGTCAGAAACACACTGGTCAGAAACACACTGGTCATAAACAAAGTTGTCAGAAACACACTGGTCAGAAACACAGTGGTCAGAAATACAGTGGTCAGAAACACACTGGTCAGAAACTCGGTGGTAAGAAGCACAGTGGTCGGATACACACTGGTCAGAAACACAGTGGTCAGAAACACAGTGGTGAGAAACACAGTGATCAGAAACACACTGGTCAGAAACACACTGGTCAGAAACTCGGTGGTAAGAAGCACAGTGGTCGGATACACACTGGTCAGAAACACAGTGGTCAGAAACACAGTGGTGAGAAACACAGTGATCAGAAACACACTGGTCAGAAACACAGTGGTCAGAAACACAGTGGTTAGAAACACTGTGGTCAGAAACACTGTGGTCAGACAAACACTGGTCAGAAACACAGTGGTCAGCAACACAGTGGTCAGAAACACACTGGTCAGAATCACTGTGGTCAGAATCACGCTTGTCTGAAACACACTGGTCAGAAACACAGTGGTCAGAAACACAGTGGTGAGAGACACAGTGGTCAGAAACACAGTGGTCAGAAAGACACTGGTCAGAAACCCACTGGTCAAAAACACACTGGTCAGAAACACACTGGTCAGAAAGACAGCGGTCAGACACACAGTGGTCAGAAACACAGTGGTCAGAAACACACCGGTCAGAAAGACACTGGTTAGGAACAGTGTGGTAAGAGGTACAGTGGTCAGACACACAGTGGTCAGAAACGCAGTGGTCAGAAACACACGGGTCAGAAACACAGTGGTCAGAAACACAATGGTCAGGAACACAGTGGTCAGAAACACAGTGGTCACAAACACAGTGGTCAAAAACACACTGGTCAGAAACAAAGTGGTCAGAAACACAGTGGTCAGAAACACAGTGGTCTGAAAAACACTGGTCAGAAACACACTGGTGAGAAACACAGTGGTCAGAAACACAGTGGTCACAAACACAGTGGTCAAAAACACACTGGTCAGAAACAAAGTGGTCAGAAACACAGTGGTCAGAAACACAGTGGTCTGAAAAACACTGGTCAGAAACACAGTGGTCAGAAACACACTGGTCAGAAAGATACTGGTCAGTAACACATAGGGCAAAAACACAGTGGTCAGAAACACTGTGATAAAAAACACTTTGGTCCTAAACTCAATGGTCAGAAACACAGTGGTCAGAAACACACTGGTCAGAAAGATACTGGTCAGAAACACATAGGGCAAAAACACAGTGGTCAGAAACACTGTGATAAAAAACACTTTGGTCCTAAACTCAATGGTCAGAAACACAGTGGACAGAAACAACGTAGTCAGAAACACGGTGGTCAAAAACACAGTGGTCAGAAACACGGTGGTCAGAAACACCGAGGTCAGAAACACCGTGGTCAGAAACACAGTGGTCCGAAACACAGTGGTCACAAACACGGTGGTCAGCAACACACTGGTCAGAAACACAGTAGTCAGAAACTCAGAGGTCGAAATACAGTGGTGAGAAACACAGTGGTCAGAAACGCAGTGGTCAGAAACACAGGGGTCAGAAACACAGTGGTCAGAACCACACTGGTCAGAAACACAGTAGTCAGAAACTCAGAGGTCGAAATACAGTGGTGAGAAACACAGTGGTCAGAAACGCAGTGGTCAGAAACACAGGGGTCAGAAACACAGTGGTCAGAACCACACTGGTCAGAAACACAGTAGTCAGAAACTCAGAGGTCGAAATACAGTGGTGAGAAACACAGTGGTCAGAAACGCAGTGGTCAGAAACACAGGGGTCAGAAACACAGTGGTCAGAACCACACTGGTCAGAAACACAGTAGTCAGAAACTCAGAGGTCGAAATACAGTGGTGAGAAACACAGTGGTCAGAAACGCAGTGGTCAGAAACACAGGGGTCAGAAACACAGTGGTCAGAACCACACTGGTCAGAAACACAGTAGTCAGAAACTCAGAGGTCGAAATACAGTGGTGAGAAACACAGTGGTCAGAAACGCAGTGGTCAGAAACACAGGGGTCAGAAACACAGTGGTCAGAACCACACTGGTCAGAAACACAGTAGTCAGAAACTCAGAGGTCGAAATACAGTGGTGAGAAACACAGTGGTCAGAAACGCAGTGGTCAGAAACACAGGGGTCAGAAACACAGTGGTCAGAACCACACTGGTCAGAAACACAGTAGTCAGAAACTCAGAGGTCGAAATACAGTGGTGAGAAACACAGTGGTCAGAAACGCAGTGGTCAGAAACACAGGGGTCAGAAACACAGTGGTCAGAACCACACTGGTCAGAAACACAGTAGTCAGAAACTCAGAGGTCGAAATACAGTGGTGAGAAACACAGTGGTCAGAAACGCAGTGGTCAGAAACACAGGGGTCAGAAACACAGTGGTCAGAACCACACTGGTCAGAAACACAGTAGTCAGAAACTCAGAGGTCGAAATACAGTGGTGAGAAACACAGTGGTCAGAAACGCAGTGGTCAGAAACACAGGGGTCAGAAACACAGTGGTCAGAACCACACTGGTCAGAAACACACTGGTCAAAAACACACTGGCCAAAAACACACTGGCCAAAAACACACTGGCCAAAAACACACTGGTCACAAACATAGTGGTCAGAAGCACAGTGGTGAGAAACGCACTAGTTTGAAACACACTGGTCAGAAACTAAGTGGTAAGAAACACAGTGGTCAGAAACACAATGGTCAGAAACACACTGGTCCGAAACACAGTGGTCACAAACACGGTGGTCAGCAACACACTGGTCAGAAACACACTGGTCAGAAACACACTAGTCAGAAACACAGTGGTCATAAACACAGTGGTCCAAAACAAAGTGGTCAGAAACACAGTGGTCAGAAACACAGTGGTCAGAAACACAGTGGTGAGAAACACAGTGCTAAGAAACCTAGTGGTCAGAAACACAGAGGTCAGAAACACCGTGGTCAGAGACACACAGGTCGGAAACCCACTGGTCAGAAACACAGTGGCAAGAAACACAGTGGCCAGAAACGCACTGGCCAGGAACAAACTGGTCACAATCACACTGGTCAGAAACCAACCAGTCAGAAACACACTAGTAAGAGACACAGTGTTCAGAAACTCAATGGTCAGAAACACACTGGTCAGAAACACACTGGTCAG